>VWZS01001444.1:2213262-2350662 GCA_013397075.1 Rhabdornis inornatus
CAGCGATGGCCTTTCCATTTCTATTCAGTTGCCCCCGAACTCGTAGGAGGAAGAAAGAGTCATAGGTACCGCGAGGGGGAGAAATGGGGTCTCGGGGGCCTCACCTGTGTGGGGCAGGGGGAGGAAGGGCGGCTGCTCTGAGGACCAGAGCGTGGAGCACCCAGTCTCCTGCCGTGCCCCATCTTCTCCTGCCGTGCCCACTGCTGTCGCTGCCATAGCGGGTGGCCTTGGCTGGCCCGTGACTCGCAGGGGGCTGCAGGAGGCGACCCTGCGAGAGGCAGACGCCTCCCGTTCACCGCTCCCGCGTTGCACGGCTCTCTGGCTGGGCTGGCATCCCTCCCTGTCTGCGGGCCAGGGGCACCCTCGGGAGCGCTGCTCTTCACGCAGCAGCCGTATCACCTGTGCCACCACTTTTTGTTGCCCTTTCTTTTTCCCCATTTAAATATGTCCCTTCCAACCGAGGAAAGGGACCAGGGCTTAGCAAAGCACGTTGTGTTAATTTCTTGTAATAACTGAAGAGAGGGAACTGGACTGTTCTATTCAGAGCAATTTCACCTGTACTGTGCTGTTAGCGGAGAGCATTAAAATTTCAGGAGAGAATGACAGTGATGCTTCTGTTGCTGAAATCAGAAGTGAAATAAAAATGTAGCACAAATCTAGATAAGAAACAACTGAGGGAGAATGTCACTTATGAAACTGTGTGATGTGAAGAGGATAGGAAATAGTGATTAGTTTGTGATGACACAAAAGACTTGGAGACACCAAGTGAAAATACTGAATGGTAGATTCAGAACAAATTAAAATACCTGTCTCTTCCTAGAGTGCATATTAAAACGTGGTACTCAGTGACACATGATATTGTAGATTCTAAAACTTATAGACTCTTTCAATAAAGGGAAAAATCAAGCAGCAGTCCATTAAGAAGTGTGATGCACCAAGAACACAACCACTTTGGAAAGTCCAAAATATACAAGCTGAGGAAAGCTGGGACAGGAAAGTTACTTGCTAACTACGTATTTCCTATATTCTTATGCTTTTCCCTAGGCATCTTCCATGGTCGTTGCTCAGAAATGGGATACCACAGTATGCTGGCCTTTGATCTGAGACAGTATTATCCTTCTTATGGTAGTGCTGCTTAAGGATTAAAGGTTCCACTTAAATGTGCCCTACTAGAGGCAGGCAATCTTATGCTTGTCAGTTTGTGTCATCTATGATGACTTAGATTTTTCAGTAATTTAATTTTTTTTCCAGGAATATTAGTGACAAGCATCTGAGTTTGTACTACCTGCTATGTCTGTTAAATAGACTTCTGCATCCATGAAATAATGGTTTTACCTTCAAACTTAGTACACAGAACACAGGCAAGCATTTTATACATTAAATGCTTGTTCCTCCCTTGAATTTCACAGCTTCAGGTAAAATAGAGTCTTTCTAATGGATAATTCTAAAATGTTCCTCTGGCAGCACAGTGGTGATCTAAGGAGAGGGTTACTGCGTGTTTATTAAAAAGTCCTTCTATGAAGATACAAACATTAATTTTTGAAGCTACTGGCTACATATTGTACTTTGAACTTTGGTTATTTCCCACAGAAACTTTCTGGGACTAGCTGATTTTATAGTGTCATTAACTATTCATAATTAACTAAACCATTGAATGGCACAGAAATATTTAAAATCCTGGATAAAACCTTGGATTAGAGTATGTTAAGATGTTGGCATACTTTACTAGTAAGTCTTGAAATTAATTTCATTTCCCTGATTCAGGAACTTTTTTACTGACTAATTGTATTAGCCAAAATATTTTCAAAAAGACTTGATTCACATTTCTGCCTTTGAAACATGACTAAGAATGTCTTTGTTTAGCAGCCTACCTCTGAGTTTATATATATTTCTGTCCTTCCACTTACTATTTTTCAGATAATTACAGAAGAATATGGGTCAGACTTATACAGGAATTAGCTGCTTAATACCCCTTCGATTTCTCACTGAAAAAAAAGGGGATTTATTTATCAAAATACCTCTACAAATCTGAGTCTATGACAATTTTTAAAAATCTTTAATAGACTATGTGCAAAATCGTTGTTCTCACCTATTTTTCTCATGTATAGTGTTTTCCTTGTCTTCCTGAAATAGGTAGAAACAGATGACCAAAGAGCCCTCCTTAGCAAGCCCAGGAATAAAGGAGGAAACAGTGATCTGGCATCAGCTGGCTTTAATATCATTAATTCAATCATAGGATCAGGCATTATAGGTAAGTCTACTTTTCTTCACTATCTTGTATTCAGCCTTGTATATTCATGCATGACTATCCAGCTTGGAGAATAAAACTGACTCCTTACTTCCTGCTGCTGTTTTTAAAGATTTTTCACTGTATTTATTTGCTTACTTTGCAAAAATGCAGAGGTGTCAGTTGAGGCCACACCTTAGTGATAAATACCCCAGAGTCTCTTGGCCATAATGATCAGAGAGGTTGGGCAGGTGCTGACTGAACTTCATACTTAAGCAACACTTTGTCCACTGAAAATTATCTTTTTGCTGTTTAAGCATGCTGGTTCAATTTGGGAGATTACTAGCATTTTTTAAAATCTGAATTTTTCTTTATTTTAATTCTCACTAATAAATATTTGGAAAGAGTATTGTAGAATCTCTTCTTTTCTGCTTTGCAGGATTGCCATATTCAATGAACGAAGCAGGTTTTCCTCTAGGAGTACTGCTTTTGCTTGTGGTTGCCTATATCACAGGTACTCTAAAGGCAGTTTCTGTTGTAAAGATAAAATTAGTCCTGCAATATTTTAGCTGATCTTGAGTTTAATTATACTTTAAACAAGTATATCTATGACAATAAAAATGACTAATTTTTTCGCTACCTCACTAATCCCTTGAGCAGATTAGTAAAAATAGACAATTACATTGTACAACATATGAAGCTGCTTTTTGACTGCATTTATTTTCATAAAGCCTTAGTTTCCTGGTTGAGGTAACAGTTGAAAGAATGTTCTTATTTTTGCCCCCATAATCACCTGTTTGAGTCCATGTTTTTATCCTGATTAAGAGACTGAATCTTGAGTGGGTTGTATATGACTTTTTAAAAATAGACCACAGAATGAAAACCTTTGATTGTACTATGATTTTAAGTGTTTTTCTTCCAATGTGACCTTATAGCTCCTGGGTTGAAAGATTTTGTGAGATTTCTCGTCCCTGATCTTCCTAGTGCCACTGCTTTTCTTCTTACAGACTTTTTTTTTTAGAGGAGTGAAAGAAGGTGAAAAGTAATCAACCACAAGTTGGCTTATATTGTCTTTAACAGTAATTTTATATTTTAACAGATTATTCCATTATATTACTGATCAAAGGAGGAAATCTGTCCAGTACGAGAACCTATCAAGAGCTGGTCAAAAAAACCTATGGTCTTGTAGGTTATCTAATCCTTTCAACTCTCCAGTTTTTATATCCATTTATTGGTAAGGTCACATAAAATAGAAATGTTTAACTTTTATAAGTAACAAGCTTTTTCACATTACTTCATTGTTTTGCTGATTAAATATTAAGAACTATATAAAGAATGTACTGTGTATACTTCTTTGCTATTTAAAAAAAATTAAATTTATGTTGTGGATTCTGAAAAATGACTGAGAAGTAATTCAATGAATTGAAGGATCAGAATAATAGAAATTAACTGAAATGTAGTAGCAGAGAAATTTGTCATCACACAGATGAAAATTAATGACAAAAGTAGGTAGAAAAATAGCAAAGGAGATTCTGTTCTTGGTTGAGTAGCAGAGCACAAAGCTGATGTGTCTAAAACAAAAGTAAAATATGAATTTAGGAGTGTACTGAATTAGTATTTTTTCAAAGATGGAATGTTACTGTAATTGGGGAAGCCACTGTTTAGGTCTTCCTAGAATATTGTGTGCTGTCATTGCTCTTCAGAAGCATTAGTTCAGCCTCATACTCAATGAGGTACCAGGAAATTGGGCAGTCAAGACCCCTTCGAAGAAGAAATAGTAAATTAACTAAAAGGTATAATCTGGGCAGGAATTTTTTAGACCAGAAGTTTGAAATAAAGTTATAATCTGAATCTGTCCCCTGCCGTTGCAACATAATTAAATCAAATCTGAAATAATCTTGATATTTTCCACACATGGGGCTGCATGTGTAAAGCCATCACCTGATGACTTGAGATATCAGGAGTCTGGACCTCATGATCACAGAGTCACAGATCAAAATTCCTGTTTTGTGTCTGGCTACAGGTATCTGAGATTTTTAAGGCTGTCAAGTTACTGTTACTGCAGGCAGCAGTGTATACACCTTTATAAATCAACTACTCCATCAATAATACAAAAAAAGAATTGCAAAGGTCTCAGTCCTTACCATAGAGCTATGGTTATGTTCTTGTAAGTGTTTGAATTAATCTATATAAGTAGTGTTAATGACTTAAAATTTCACAATACTGAGTATTTATGTATAGTTAAGGTCAATAACTAAATATGCTATCTAAATGCTGAAGACCACAGAGTATAAATATATTTTGTGTGTGCATATACACACATGCATAAATTTAGTCATTCTTAGTGTAGCATTAGAGAAGAATGAAATATGAGTGCTAAGGCCACAGCACTTATTAATGAGAGGGAGTCCATATCTGATTTCTTAACCTATTTTTTCCTTCTTTTTTCTGGTTTAAAGAGCTAGCTAGTTTTTTGCATGAGCTAGAAAGTCCTTTGCATTTCATTGCAGAACTGATTATTAGACTAGCATAGGAAATTTACTAAATAGAAACAATTGTTTGAAAATAAACTGACAAAAAACTGCTATTTGAAACAAACAGTTTTGGAAAGCCTTTTTTATCCTCTTCTGAAGTAAGCTGATATGGCCACTCAGCACAATGGCCTTGCCTATAAGGCTGCATTATTGCTTAGGTTGTACCTGTTAAAAAAAATAAACAAACAATGCATTAAATAATTATTTTTTTTAAAACCTGAAACTTACAAGTTGTTGCTGCTAGCCAGAATTCATATTAGAGGGATAGTGGCATATAATCCTAAAATCTACAAAATGCGTGAATTCAGTGTTAATCAAATGTTTTGGATATGACTTGTACTAACAAAATATTTTTTTCTTTAAGCTATGATCAGTTACAATATAATAACAGGAGACACTTTAACTAAAGTTTTTCAGAGAATTCCTGGAGGTAAGATGCATTTAAAAATTTTAAGAATAGGGGATTATGTATTGTATAGAAGCGTAGCATAAGTATTTTGGCATTACCTGTAATTTAGCTTCTAAATTATTCTTAAGTTTAGTTCAAATTAAGTACTTGAAGCATATGTTTATGAGTGGGGTTTTTTGAGTTTGTTTTTTTCTTCTTTAATAAGCCTTTCCCAAATAAAAACTATGCATCCTAGTCCTTGGCTAGCAGTGGACTCAGTGTCAGTGAAGAGACCAGATGCTTCAGTGAAATACTAAGCAGATAGAAGTGAGTCATCCACAGTTGTGTATTTCCAAGATTATTGGGTTTTGCAATTTTTAAAGATATTTCCTATAATAATAATAATTATTTAAATAGTGAAACTATACTTCATCTAGTGAATAATTCTGGATAAGTTGCAAATAATATAATGAATTTAATGCTTCTTAACTCATGCCCCCTTGATTCCCTTCCTGTGCTCTAAGTTTCAAAGCAGCGTCAGTGGAGCAATTTGTGTACGTGTCTGATATCTACTTTAGCACAAAAACAGCTAAGTTAAAACGTTCTTCACTGGGAAATTAAACTGAGGGAAAACATGTCTGTAATGAAGTGGAAATGCGTATTTGTATGAACTGTTTCATTTCCACAGGAGAACTGTAATTTTCAGCGTGTGAAACCTGAAAGGTGTGGATGCAGTTTTAATTGTCACACTCTGTTGTTCTTTGAATACCTGATCAAATTGTTTGTTACAGTGAATATATAATAATTTATATATGGCTTCTGTAATAGGGGCATGGCAAATCTTATTAGCTGTCTGGTAGAATACCTGCCTGGAAAGAGGTGGGAAAGCATTATAATCTCCCAGAGAAAAGAGGGAACAGAACACTGAATTTTCCATGTCAATTGCCGGTCACTTTCCAACCATAATTCTTCATCAAGTATTCATTCAGGCCAATGATTTATGGTGGCCTCACTGGAACTTGAAGATGTTTTATTTTAAGTTGTCATTGGCCTGAAAAAACCCACCAGTTATGCAAACAAATCCCACTGATTGCATGGAATATTATAACAGCATTGTTGCCTTCCCATGGTAATCTACTTTGCAAGTGGAAGCTGGCTGATGGCAAGAAAGGAGGTGCTTGAAAGAAACCTCAAAATTTACATATTTTAGGCCATTTCTTACAGCATAATGCTATCCTAAACAGCACAGTAATTGATGCCAACTCAGAGTATCAAAATTTCTCAAGACTAAATGGCAGAAAGAAGTAGTAAAATTTTTTACTTGCAGTCTCCCATCATTGACCCAGACATGATGATAGAGGTTAATACCAATCTGTATGTAGGAATCCAGACTTTGCAATTTTGATTTAATATATCCCATATGTGATGCATTTGGTTTGAATTTTCAGAATTCTTGTGTTTATGCCCATGCTGTGCATGGTTTCTCAGTGTAGTTAATGCCTAGTTTTCAGTGTTACTTAGGCTGAGTAAAGGGAATAAAAGCTTGATCACCAACAGTTTATTACTTCTGACCTTTCAAATGTAGCTAAGATTTTCCTCAAGTTAGTCTCTTAAAGAAATAAATTATTTTCTTTTTTACTTTAGTTGGGCTGGATAACGTGCTTACCGACCGTCACTTCATAATTCTTGTTACCACCATCATCTTTACCTTACCTATATCTTTATATCAAGACATAGCAAAATTGGGAAAGGTAAATCATAACAGTAGTTGATTTTTGGTTTGTTATTCTGTATGCCATTGAAAATAAGTGCCAGTCATAACTTTGTGTAAATAATTAACAAATGCATTATGCTGCTCAAGGGACAACCTTTCAGCAGCTTGCTGACTGAAGTCATGCTTTTACCTTTCCAGGTATCTCTTCTTTCTCTGATTCTAACCATTGTCATCCTGATTATTGTGGTGGTGAGAACAGTAACCTTCAGTCCACAAGTGTGAGTATTCTTACACTTGCCACAAAGTGAACAGCTGTTCATATATAATCTGTTATTTCACTATTGCATTTACCTGCATAGTTGTGGAACATGCCTGCTTTGGAACAGACAAATAATTGAAGAATCTCTATCAACAGCAATACAAAATGAACAGCTAAATATACTTTGTCCTTTTAAATCTTTTCTTCTATTGGGTATAAGCAAATTTAGAGAAAGTCTCAAAACCCCTAGAGATAAATGGGAAATTATGGATAACTAATAGCAGGTCGGTCCTGAATCGGCATGTGAAATTGTGTGTCATTTGAGATTTTAAAAAATTTTTTTCCATTATTGTCAGACTACCTATATTTACAGTCATTAAAATAGATACTATATTAGGAATATTTCCTTTTCTGATAAGATAAATATAACAAATTAATAATAAAAATCAAATACAAACCCTGAGAATTTTTAAAAACAACACAATAATAAAATCTTTGTTTTGTCATTTGAGGAAACAACTGTATAATATGAAAAGCTCTTATACCACTCATACTCTAAAAATAGTATTTAGCTTTGGACATTGGAGTGTTCTAGACAATGTAGTACACATAAGTATGTGTTGTGACAATATTTTTATTAATATATTGCAAGAAAGTGTTAGGAATCTATTATTTTCCCTTAAAGGCTTAGAAGGGCTGTTTTTTTCTCATCCTTTAAATGTATAGATATATTAATAAAGATGTCAAATTCTATTTCTGAATGTGCTTTTTTATTTATTGGAACAGGTTTATATGGTACTTCTTATGCCCTTATTCCCTAAGTAGATTCTTCCACCAGGATTGTTTCATCAGTGTTAGGCACAATTGTTCATTTGTATTACTGCTGTGATACATGGGTTAATTGCAGGGTATTCAGGTTTAATGGTAGGAAGATGCCTAGAATAGCAGTTTCTTAAATTGTACCAGATGATGATGTCTATCATCCACAAAATCTGTCTCTCAGAACAGTGTGGAACTTCCCTCCCCACCACATTTCTGGAGCAGCATGTTTTTCACACTGTGTGTCAAAGGGGTATTTAAAAGGTTAATCTCAAAACTCCCTGTTAAAAAAGGAACAAGCTATATATAATAGTTACTGATAACCTCGTTACTATGGTAACATTTCTTCTCCACAGTTGCGATGCACTGAAAATATGGAATGCATGGTTTTAGTTTTTCTTACAATACATGCTGTTTGGTTTTGAATGGTTCTTGAAGTTTTACTTCTTAATTCTTTAGAGACTTCCATTTCTGCCTTTACATTCCTTGTTTTCAAAAATGCATCTAGCAAGTTGGTTGATAAACAGTTGGTAATATTTTTTCCTCACCAACATTCTGTTAATGTCTATTTCTACTATCTTTGCTATTTTTATTTTACAGTTAGATGTAGACATATACTTTAATTGTTAAAACTCTCTTCTCTTTTGTTGTATAATGGTATGACTTTTTTTTTTTGCAGTGAAGATAAAGAATACTGTTATATTTTATATGGGTCTCATCATATTACAACTGAAACAAATGAATTAACACATTTACTGTGAATCCTTATTAAAATAAAATACATTAGAAGTCAGAGTTCTCAAAGAGATTTTTAAAAATTATTATTATGAAAGCACAGTCCTTGTATTTGTCATATAGGAAAATAATTTGTACAATCCTGGATAAGGGCTTGATGGGGACAAGGATATTTAATCCTTACAATTGTTATATGGCAGAACTGATTATATGTCTGCCACTGATGACAGGTGATTGTCGAGAACAAACTAGACAATTCTATGGTTTCCCATTCTAATCCTTAACTAGCCTTTTGTTATGAATTCTTCCTAAATGTGTATGAGTCCATTTCATATTGGTTACTTCTTGGCCTAACCACAGCAGATATGGTCAGCAAACTCTTTATGCTTTTTCAAGTGCTTGAAAAACACATGTAAAAAAGATGTAATTTTTCCCCCTTTGGGGATCCTTTCTATAGACTAAACATGCACAGTTCCTTTAGGGTTTCTCTTTTTGTCATTTCCTGTGCTTCTAATCATGCTCAATGTCTGACTTAAGTTTTCTGCAAAATAAAGTGGAATTGTGGTGCCTCACCTGCCCAGCATATTCCATATTCCCTCTGAGGAGCAGAAAAGAAAGACTGATGCATCTTAAATGCAAAGTGTTGTAAGGTTCCTTTCAACTGTATCCCTTGGGGATTGCCATGCCTCTGTTTATGTAACCTAGGTTGATGTTAACCTCTTTGGAAAATAGCATGATAGCATGAATCAAATGTTCAAAAATACCTAGAAAGGCATTTTACCTTAGAATAGAATAAAATTTTACAAGTAATTTCCTAAATGTTTAAATCATTGAATTACACCTGAATGATCTATGAGATGATTCTGGATTATCTTGGTAACTGCTGGTTTGCACCTAAACTTGGCAGTTTGACAATGATCTTAAATCCAAAACACTGGAAGTTTTTTCTTATTCCAGCCTGTAGCTCCCCTGTCAAAAATATTACTTTGTTCCTCTCTAGAAATCACCTTTATTTTTTCAAGCCAGTGTTTCATAGCCACAAACTGGTTGAGATCAGGGGTATTTATTTCTCTTTCCTTCATTAAAAATGTTTTGCTAGTCATGCACTCTTCTGCTGCAGCATTTCTATATAAATGACAGAAAAGATTTTTGTATAGCATTGATCTTAATGTGAGAACTGTTATGCTGCAAGTGTTTTAGAAGAAGTAAAAGATAGGCCTCTTAGACTGCCAAACAAATTTGCCCAACTCTTATTCATGATCTGGATGCTTACCCTGTTAGGATGTCTTATCCTCTGCCTGGTTCGTTTGTTCTTCTCAATTTCCCTGTTCTTATGTAGATAAACATGAATATTTTAAAAAGAATTTAGAACTTGTTAATATGTTTATTTTCACTTACATATACTAAAGGCTGAGTAAAGTTTTATTTTCTTACCCTCTAGGTCTTCTCTGTTTCTAGGCCTCATTACCTTCAGTCCCTGTCTTGCTTTTGTCTTAGTTTTAGCTAAGACTTTTTTCCTGTATGGGAACTCCCTTTACTAAAAGATTGAGTAAAAAGACTCAATCTTTTAGTAAAAAGACTCAATACTAAAAGATTGAGTCTTTTTACTCAATCTTTTAGTATTTTTGTTCCAAGAACTACAGGTAAATGACATCCCAGGTTTTACTTTGTGTTTCAGCTTCTACTATATATGATAGATACATCATATACATATCAGTATATCCATACAGCTGTCAGCAAGCGCATTTAGTTCAAAAATGTATTTCTTCTCTTATCTTTCATTGTTTCATCCAACTAATAGTTCTTCAGCATGAAAAAAACTCCTGTTCATGCAGGCATAGCCTGTGCTTTTATACACTGAGTGAGAAGCAGAGAGCTAGCTGGTTTTGTCATTCATGGATTTTCACAGCTAATGCTATTCTTGCATAAGCAGCAGTTAAAATCTTCCGCTAATAACTCCTAACATGAATGTAGGTCAGAACAAAGGTCCCCTCAAAAAAAAATCATCTTGACCAGTGGCAGCAGCACTGAAAAACCACAAGTTATCCTGTATTCTTGTGATATTCTTTCAGGATGTGTATGCATCTGCCTACAGAGATACATATGTTTATATGAATGTGTGTATATTTACTTTGACAGACAGTGTTTCTGTTAGCTGCCCTTTGACTTTGAGTGATTTTATGTGATTGTTCACTATATGGCTCTTCCATGACTAACACCTACTGTTTTCTGACACAGTTTTCTCTTTTGGAGAAGTCTTTCTATGAAGTCTTATTTTATATAGACACTTTCATGTCATCTGCACCCCTTCCCAGGAGCTTTTCATAAGCCTTTGTGTTCTGCAGACTGAACTTGGGGGTAATTTCTTATTGATGTGATCACAGCTCTAGAACTGTTGACTCTCAGTTCCGAACACTCAGAAATGAAATTTCTGGCTGTGTGCTTTCACTGCATGAGATCCCTCTATTCCCATGATAGGAAAATGTTTTTCAAAGCACATGCAACACTATATGAGTTACTGAAGAACACAGCACATCTGTACCAGCATACATTGCAGAACATTACAAGCTGCTGGTAGTGTTTAAATCAGGGATCTGAAATTCTTCTTCTATTCTGCAACTAGAATGGAAGGAATTTATCTTCTTAGGCTGCTAAATACACAGAATTTTGTTCTTTTGGATTTTTCCCCCAAATAATACTCCTAATCTGATTTGTCATTCAGTGGCAAAGCAATATCTTGGTCTTTTGCATATGGCTAGTGCATAAACTAACACTGTGCAAGGGGAAAATCAGCTCCTGTGATTTAGGTTTTTTTAAATTAATTTGGCCACTTTATTAAAAATGTTTCAAGTAAAACTCATGTGCTTTCTGAATTCCCTTTTTAAATATCTATTCCCTTTTTAATATCTATAGCTCATAATATAGCTATAACATTGCGCAGAATATACTGTTTTCACAGAATTTAAATGTGTTTCAGGCAAAAGTATTCTTTATTTCTGTGCATTTAAAAATATTTTTGTTTATAAGCTATTCGATAAGCTAACTTAATTATTACTAGGGAAGAGTCAAAGAAAACTGATAAATTCTGCTGTCAAAGGAAAATATAAAACAAATTTTCATTTTGTATGTTTATTATCAAAGCTGACCTCTAGTGGTTACAGAATGGAACAAATGTAGTGTTAGCTTCCTTTATACTCTTTTTATTTTGAAATATTATTGCAGTTTTTCCAATCAGATATGAATGTTTTCCTGAAAGATATTACATTCAAAATTATTAATATTAATTTTCCAGACAAATCGCTGGATGTAGTGATTTGAAATCAGTGGCACTATAATATTAAAGGAGATTATATACAGAGCAACAGCAGCTAGAGAGCATCAGAACTCCTATTTCTCAAGACAAATACCAGATAGCTCTATTTCATCCATAGTACTTTACATCTACTTGCTGAGTCTGAGGATATTTTAGGAGAGCTATATTCATCTGCTTAAGGCTCCAGGCAGTATGTTACAGCAGTTCAAGGCAATATACTGTACCTGAGGACAAAAAAGGGGAACTTGATTTTACATTCAGGTTCTGTTAACTTCAAAGTTAAGCTTCACAACCACATCCTAAGAGTTGAGAAGCTGCTCTAAGTCTGAACCAAATGTGCATTAGGTACTTAAAATCTGGGTTTCTTAATATGGAAAGGAAGGATTAACTATTTGAACTCAAGAAATAGTAAGATATGAATTCTGAAAGAGGAAAATGCAACTTTTTTTTTACTTTCTAAATTATTATTACTTTTATTTTAATCTGTTTATTTTTAGGGGCTGGAGGTGCAATTTAAACATTTGAAAGCAATGAAACCTGGCATAGCATATGCCACTGCAGCTGTCAAAACAGTGAGAGGGAGAGATCACCAAAGAGAGGGGGAGATAAAGCTGCCATTGCTACCTTGACAGAACTGGCCTGAATGCCATACTGCTTCCTAGGGCAGTAGGAAAAGAGCATCTTAAGGCCCCAGGTGGCAGCAGCTTTCCCTCTAAATAAAAACAGAGCAATCAAGGTTAGGAGTAGCCAGCTTTTTAAGAGCAAGCTTCGCTGGATCATTTTTCATTGTGTGTGCTTTAATATTACAAATTCAATACTTAAGTAGCTTGTGGATTTCATTTGATGTTTTTAGAAAATTGTATCTCTGGAAAAGGATGTTTTGTGTCCTTCCCTATTTTTTCATTTTGGCTCTTTATTCCAAGATGAAGTTCATGCAGTAAATGGTTTTTAACAAAGTTTGCTGATGGTCCTCTTCTAAGCATTGCAATTACTACAGGTCCAAATCTGTGCGCATATCTTAGAGGAGGGTGTGTGGGGAATATTACATTCTTGCCTGACTGTAAAAGTCTCCATGTACTCTCTTACAATTTCTTTTATGTTTTGGGAAGTAGCAGAATCTCTTTACTATGAGGAACAGTTAGAAGATATGTAAAGAAAGGCAAAGTCACTCACTTGATTTGTAGCCTAGTAAAATGGTATCTCTAGACTGCATGAATTTCATGTTTAAATTCAAGGGTAGAAATTGCCTCTAAATAGTCAGAGGACATTTTCAGTTGAGATAACCCTAGTCAGAATCAGTAACAGCTTTTACCTTCTGTGTTGCTGTTTCTTGGTATATGCTGACTTGAAGAATTATTTACAAAACTGACATTTTTTGACTGTAAACACTGGTTACACAAATACTTAAAACAAGGGAGATGAGAAGGGTATCTCTCTGGTTTCAGCTTATTGATAAACACTGGGGCTATTTCAGAGAATTCTGGAGGTCTGTCTAGCAGCAGTTCTGTATTACAGCATGTTACTTGAGTAATTTTTGATAACTGGTAATTGAAAAGAGGGTAATTATTTAAACGTCTGTTTTAGACCCAAATCAGAAAACGCATGGATATTTGCAAAATCAAATGCAGTACAAGCCATTGGAGTGATGTCATTTGGTAAGTGGTTTTTGCTGCTTTTGCTGGTTTTTGCTGGATTTTTTCCTAATATCGAGATCAATTGTAAGAAATTATTTAATTTTTGTAAGAAAATATTTAATATTTTGAACCAAGATTTTTTTATATATATTCCTGTTAAACTGATGTAGGAAAAAAAAAAGAAATTGACTGAATGATCCATATGAATGTCATTGTTATTGTGTAAGACATTAATCTCATCCATTGTCCATTTGGCCTTAGAGGCTTGCCACTTAGCAAAGACAGTGTGCACATGAGTCCAGCTCACGTGTGCTGGTCATCCTAAAGCCCCTGCATCAGAGAGTTCATCCAGGTGAAAAACTGAGGGGACTGGGATCATTCTGCATTCCCTTGGGTAACCTCTAACAGAAAAGTCCTCATTCTGAAATATGTTCCTGCCTGCAGGATCTGGCATATTATTTCTTGTTAATGTTGTGATAATCTGAGGCCTCCCAGTGATTGCTGCTGCCTGAAATGGATGCCATATAAAGTCTGAAAGTAGCAAATGGCTCTGTAGATTTAAAAAAACCCAAAACTTCTCAAATCTGCTGCTGGGTTCTTAAGTAAAAGAAGAGCAGTAAGAGGAAATAGCTGTGAATTGAGATGTGAAGGGTGGGAAATGGCATAGCATTTAAGGATAATGTAATCAGAATAATCTCAGGATGGATATAAACCTTCATCAAATCAACTAAGCAAGCAAAGGTTCAAGCCATTTATCTTTGCCGCTCATTGCAAGATTAATGTTTTTATTTAATAATGAGTGAATTCAAACTGTGCTGTGTCTCTATGCGTTTATGCATGAATTCATACATTTGCTTTAACTGTCATGTGTTTCAGCATTCATCTGCCATCATAACAGCTTTCTAATATATGAGTCTCTGGAAGAGCCCACATTAAAGAACTGGTCTCGAGTCACACATACGTCTGTGGCCCTTGCTCTTGTCATCAGTGTAGTGTTCACTGCCTGTGGATATATGACTTTTACAGGATACACAGAAGGTAAATTGCTTGATCCCTCAGTTTTGGTGCTTGCTATAATCCTTACATTTCTGCCTTTCTGCCTGATTTTTTTTAAGATGTAAACATCTTAGTGACTGTAAAAAGGCAAAAATTAGAGTATATTTGGGCAGAAATGGGACATTCCTCATAGTTACCCAACAACCAAAATGGAGTCCAAAAATGTCAGCTACATGCTAATAGCTGTCAAATTCTTAAGCATTAGCCTCACCAGTGGAAGTCCCCTTTTAATACTTCCATTATTCAAACTCTGAGGACTACACAGCTATGATTTATCCCCATGGTCCAGCAGCAGAGAGCAGTAAAAACAAAAATTCCTAGGGGGTATGTGATATATATCTGTGTATATTTTCTTACTTTTTTTCCTCTGTGTATTAATGCAGCATCCTAGAGTTAGAGATATTTCTTATCTTTGCAACAGCTGTTCTGGTGTTACTAATTCTACTGTCCCCTCTGTGAGGGTATATGAATACACATAAATATATATAATCAATGTTGCATCATGCTATTTAACACCATTTTGTTGAAGTGAAAAGGTATAAGAGCAAGGTATAAATTGGTTTCAGTGCATTACTTTCCTAAAAGGAAATAGACATTTCATAAGTAAGCATATTTTCTGTTACTTAATAGTAACATTCTGGATTGTAGGAGGAGGCTTCCAAGCTTTTTCCTTTTCTGATGAGCAGCAGCATTTAGTTGAGAACAGAGAAATAGTAGGATGGGGACTCCTGGTTTATCTGTTTTTTTTTTTCCTGCCTCCAGTGCTTACTCCAGCAGAGTAAGTCACTGTCCTAGATGTACTGTAGATTTGGCTGAGAACTTTCAGGTACAGGAAGCTCTGCCTGCAGCTCCTCCTCTGCTTATGACTCTTGTGTTAGCAGGTTCCATCTCACCTTCTATCTTCCTTGTCAAAACCTTTTGGCTGTTTAAAGTACACCTTACTGCTTCTTCAGTGCCATTGTGATCCTTAAAGTAGTAAATTGTGAGACAGCATCGTAATCGCATGAAAGAGAACTGATAGATCATCTGGTCACTGTCTTGCACTCTCTTGTGCTTCACAGATCATTATTACAGATTCTTTGTGGTAAACACCAAGCAAGAGGATTTGAATTTTATAGTGATGCTTTTGTTTTTAGATACAAGAAGATTTGCTAGGTAATAATCCATATATTTATAATGGGCTTTTGGGGTCAGAATACTTGAAATTCTTCTCTACAGCTTATTAGCTGTGATTAGATACTATCAGGGAAATGCAGTTCTCCACAGGTAACTCTCACCTTTTTTTATGTAATTGTTCTAGGAGTTTTTAGGGAAAATTTGTCTTTTACACATAAGCTTTCTTTCTGAATCTGTCACATATTTATTTAATCAAACACTGGCATCTTATAAAAAGATCTATGTTACGGGAAAGATAACAGATGACAAACTCTGATATGTATATTTTTAAATATTTTTTTAAGATAAATGCTACTTGAGGTAAAAACACTGCTACTAGCAGCATAAGCTGGAAGTTGTTCCTGGACATATCTTGTGACTGTAACTAGTTTCTAGTTACATGTCAGAAGAGGAGATCAGAAAACCTCAATTACTCCAGTAACTCCAAGTTGCAAATATAGGTAAATAATGGGAAGTTCAAGCTAATTGGTGTTTTGCTGTACCTCAGGAGATATATTTGAAAACTACTGTAGAGATGACAACCTTGCTACATTTGGAAGGTTTTGTTATGGAGTTACTGTAATTCTGACCTTCCCCCTTGAATGTTTTGTGACTAGAGAGGTAAGAATTTATTACATTTTGCCTTTAACACTCTTGTTATATATTAATAATATTGTCACATTATTATACATATTGTAGCTACATACATATTGAAGTCTATGATTAATCTGTGATAAATAGCAGCATATTTTATCCTGCTATGTGCAATGACTATGGGGGACTAGTTGTACTGTTCAGACAGTGGCCATATAATGTTTTACATTTATTATAATATTAGTCAACTACTTAATAATGTTAGGACTGCTTAAAAGTCCAAGTTTGACATAAACGACCTTCAATTTTATTCTTAATAGTTTTGCTTTTTAGAAGTATCTGCATATAGGAAATAGATTAATTCAATAAATAATTTTAAGGGGATTTATTCTGTAGTGAAAATGAGAAAATGAAAAAATGAGGGAAATGAAAAATGTAGGGAAAATGAGAAAAGAGTAAATCCTAAAATCCTACAGGTAAAACGAAGTCAATCTGGCAAGTGTTCTGCAACTTTAGCAATGACTGTTATGAGTTATTTTTGGAAGCAGATGAAGATGTTTTCTTGGAGCAAGGCAAGTAAAATTCAGGCAGTGTATTCTCATCCATTCCATTAGTTTCCTGAGGTTAGAAGGTTCGAAGTAAGCTGTTTGATAACATAAGGAGAAAAATCAACGTTCAAAATTGTGGTTCTGTTTCAGGTGATTGCCAATGTGTTTTTCCATGGGCACCTCTCAACAGTTTTCCATGTTATTGTGACAGTAGTTATCATTGCTGTGGCGACTGGTGTATCATTAGTGTATGATTGCCTGGGAATAGTTTTAGAGCTGAATGTAAGTGAACCTGTGTACTCTTTTATTTAATAAATCATTTATTAATAAATCAGAACTTTGTAAAATCCACAGCTCTACTGAAAATCTTATGTAATTTGACATAGTCAACAGTAGTGCTACAAGAAGGAATTACTGCTTCAAAAATAGATAATTAAAGGTGAAAGGAAGTTCAAGAAGTAAAAGTCATATGGTTGGGGAGGGTTTTAGAAGTTTTGTACATAAGGCAAGTGGCTATGACTTACCAAATGTGTTTAAATCGCAGCAGAAATCACTAAAATACTCATCCAAACTGTATAGTGGTACTGAACTTGGCATTTCTTTCTCTAGTCCCTGCTTCTGATGAAGTTGGCAAATTACTAAACACTTGGGCAGATTTTAGTGACTGCCTTGTGCCAAAGGAACTAAAACCAAAAAGGGAGGTAGAAAGAAAGAACCAGTAGTAGTGAGACCACAGAGATGGTCACTGGAAATATACAATTCCCTCAAAAGCAAGCATTCCATCAATGCAGTGTTTTTTTCCCTAAGCAATTAGTCAGTAGGCAAGCTGATATCTTTATTCAGTTACAAATAAAAGTTGATAACCAGGCATTTGCATGGGTGGCTCTTATCTTGTGGGGTTTTTTTTCTTTTCTTTTTTAAGAGAGAATTTGACAATACAGCTGTGGGTATTTATTGGATGTAATAATGATGCTCAGGAAGATTGTTCAGTCTTGATATCCAGCAGTAGGGAAAAATGAATAGACAGAGTATTTACATGTGAAAGAAGGGTGATCTGTCTTTTCAGCTGGGTTTCTGTCCAGCAGAAGAGCTGTCTCTTCACCAGAGATGGCATTTGATACTGTTTCTATGACCCTCCTTACTCTTTTTGTGGTTTCTAGTTTTAGAACAAGACACAAGCCATTGTGTTTGCCTGGTGATAATTCCCCAGGGAAACTATTGGGTCATATGGGAGTCAAAGGGCCACAGAGTTTGCTTTGCTGTTCTACCGGGATGCTGGTTTGTGTTACTTCACAGACCTAAATCTTAATTTTCATGGAGAAGATACTTAGTGGTTGTACCTATTTCTCAGTCTATACTGATCACCGTTAAGAGGTTCTACCATACAAATATTGCAACTTTTGTAAAAAATGGTGATGTAAAGTTATTACTAAGGCTGGATTACTATCTCGCCATAATTAAATTGAAACATTGTGTTTGTTAACTATGTAACAAAATAAACATTCAAAATTTCTACATAAAATTGCTCCCTTTTGGCATGTAACTCATATGCTAATCTGCAGTGGCTTTACTATAAAAAGAATATTTCAAAGTGCTTTTTGTTTGTCCCTTTCTAAAAGAGCATTTAAAAAGGAGCTGAATTTTTAGTGAGAGGAAAGGTTCTACTCTGTCAAAAGGAGCTTTGCTTTCATAGGGAAGTCAGCCTAAATTGGGTTATAAATGTCAAAACTGATCAGAATTCTTTGAGCTGCTACATGATGCTTCCACTTTTCAAAAACTTTTATTCCTTTTAAAGGCAGTGTTTTATCTAAACTCCTCCATGGAATTATCTCAAATATTTTAAATCTGTTCAAGTATTGAAGAACTATGTTTGGACTTTTACTCTATCTCTTAAGCTGAGAAACTTCGGGTAATAAGATTAAATGCTTCTCATAATGTTAAAATATTATTCTGTATCAGCAAAGCAAAACCATTTATTTAAATCTTCATTGTTTGAAATAGTTTAACAGATATTTTTGCATATTATTTGGGACTTTGAAAAAGTTGTCCATATAGCAACACAGGAAAAGGCCTTTATCCTCTGCTTTTACTGTTGCATCAGTCTAATCACAACTGTTTAAAAATTTAGGTTTTTGTTCTTCACATCTAAAATAACATGCTTATGAGGTTTTTTTCTATTGCTCTTTCCCACACACAGGGAGTTCTGAGTGCTACCCCACTTGTTTTTATCATCCCATCTGCATGTTACCTAAGGCTGTCCAAGGAGCGGTGGAACCATCCAGATAACCTCATATCCTGCCTGATTCTTGCTCTTGGTGTGCTGGTGATGGCAGTTGGGTTTGTCATGACTGTCTTGCATCCCCAGGAATGTAGCCATGGAAAAGAAATGTTCTACTGCTCCCCTAGTAATGTTTCTTTACACAACAGCACACTTCCACCATAGGTAGCACACCAGCCTCCAGACTAGATCAGGCACATCTCATAGTGAGCCATACATCACAGTTTAAAGGAGAGCGGAACAAAGATTTTTCTTATTTTGAGATGCACTAAGGATTTTAAACTGTATACCTGTATTTATATACTTGATTTTATGCTGCCATCCTTTTTCAGGTAAGACTTCAGTTTTAACTCTTGAAACACAAAATCTCAGAGGTGCCTTTCAGTAGATATTACTTGAATAACTTGCAAGCCTACCAAAGAGGTTGCATTTTTTAACTTAATCTGCCATGCTGTTTAAAAGCTATAAATTAAATGTTTTGGAATATAAACCTTTCCCATATTTCATTGATTTAACTTAGTTTTTATTAATTTTATAATCTTTCATGTATATTTGTTAGCATACTATAGTATGGGAGTTTATTGAAGTCTTGAGAAAAAGTATGTCTGGATCTCTCTGTATTACAATTCTGCTATTAAATCTGAAGATCCTTATTAATTCTGTCTTTGATTTTGCAGTAACTGTTCTTTAGAGCTGAAAGCTTCTCTTTTACTGGATCTTGAGTCAAAGGAAATTTTGTATTCTGACTGAACTGTAACTGATACAATTTAATTGTAACTGTTGCAATATGTGGTCTTGTAATTGAAAGATACTGCATGAATAAATCCACAAGAGTGGATTCAAAAAGATTCATCTAGGCATTCTTTGTAAATGTTTCAAGATTGACGAAGAAGGAAATTACATTGCAGCTCAATTCTTACATTTATAATGTTATTCATTATTTCTGAAACTGAATTGAAACTAACATTCTAAACCTGATTATCATTCTAGTCCTCTGTTTCTTTTCAGTATATGACTAATAATTTTGTCATGGTTTGTCAAATTTTGGTGATTTGTAATGTTTTCCAAAATTCATTTAATGTCAAGGATTCATGTATATCTGTGTATAAATATACATATACACATAAGTATATATAAAAATAGATTCATGTGCCTATGGAAGAGGACTAATTTGAGGTTGAGTAATACGAGTATCCTCAGTCATATCAATACTATCATTTTGAAAATGTTTTGTTACCAAATCAAAACGTGTACTTAAGTTAATTTTTGCATTATTGTGATCCTTGTGGTTACTCATGCCAACTAGATGTATAATAATGCTACTTCATTTTTATGCTGCTTAATGGGGATGGATTTTGTCATCTTCTTGCGTGACAAAGCTATGTCATTCAAGACTTCCAGCTTAACAGATCTGTAAGCACGGGTCACTAGATGGTGCTAATACTTATAAGAATAACTTTTTTAAAGCAGTGCTTTCAAAATAAATGCTTTAAATATTACTGGGTTTTTGGTTTTTTTTTGTTGTTGTTGTTGTTTTTTTGTTTTTGTTTTTTTTTTTTTAAGTTGTAAAACAACTGTAGAAAAGCGTGAGAATTACTCTGCTTTCATTTCTCTACATAGTGTCAAGTTTGAGGGTGAGAATTTATTTGTTCTCCAGGTACCTGATAATGTTCACAGAAAATATTTCTCATCAGTTTAGATTTAGTAATAGCTGATTTTTTCTTAGCTGTGGGTGAATTGTTACTGAATAGATTCACTTTCTTCTATGCCAAATGGCATTAAACCCAAGTAATATTTCCTTGTGACAGCTAATGAGATGTTTTTGATCAATCATAATTCTTTCATGAGCTTTGTTGTTCTTTGTTTTCTGATTTTTTTTTTTTACCTTGCTTCAGGTATTAATTATAAACTGTCTTTGCTATAGAGTGTCAATGGAATAATTTCCATCTCATTGTACTGAGTCTATGTCGTTATTAAATCATGTTTGCATGTCCTTTATGAAGGATGAGTCTTTCTATGCTTTTCTACTTGGTAAATTAAAATGTAAAGAATTTTTTTTCACTGTTCTTTTTAATTTTTGAAGTGTTAAGTCTGAAGTAGTAGTGGTCAGCTAAATGTTTTCATTGCTGCTAAAGCTTCTTTTGCTCTTAGAAGTTTCTTTTGCCAAAACTAATTGAATTCATGTAATCATAAAATCATTCATGAATTCATTTTCATTTGTGAATTTCCTAGGTGATGATGGGGCTCTCCCAGCCATAAGTATATTGAAAATTATAAGTTGGGTGCCACAGATGCCAGAATTTAAAGTTTCACATCAAAAGCGGTAGTGTGACTCACTATTTCCCCATGTTCCTTTCTCCAGCTGAGAAGGCATTTCAGGACACCAGATGTACAATTACCATTCTCACAGGAGCTAAGCAGACAGTTTATGTATGACTTTCTGGTGTGGGAAGTGCAAAGTATTTTCTAATTTTTTTACATTAATATTCTTATCATCAGCCTACTATAGAACAATAGACATCTTAAAATAACAGGATTTTTCATAAAAAGGATTATTATCTTTCCTGAACTATGTAGTTAGCTGTCTTCCAGAGAAGAGAGACATCTGTAAAGAGATGGATCCCTAAAATTAAGTTCTGAAGGAGGTAACGTATTAGACAGTACCATAACACAGTGTTTTCCAGCATTTTAAATTAGTGGCATGCTGTATGTTGGCACCAATCTTTTGTAACAGTGCTAGTTGGCCTGCAGTGTGGGGCAAATAGTGTTCTCATACTCCCATTCATTTATTTAACAGTGTATATTAAATCTGTTCCCATTTAATGACTGGGCAGTGGAATGAAATATTACCCTGTCTAAGAGGACAGTAATTCTTAAACTATGCAACAATAAGATTATTATACAGCTCATTTTATGCTGAAATCATACTATCCAAGAGCAACCTGTAGTGTGCTGGTCCTTCCAGAGACTTCATAACCACCATGAAGCCTCCCTGGAAAGGTGGGACAAGTGTACAGTTACAGTTATCACAGGATAATTGACATTTTCAGTCTTTCAGAAATCAGATGTAATTTAATCCAGATTTTATAGAAGAAGAGTAGGCCTTGATGGTGAAATGCAAATACAGAATTGATGGCATATCAAATTGTTGCTGATGTGTTCTGTGGTACTTGTCCCAGCTGTGGGAAAAGCATGTGGATGCAGCAGTCTTAAACCAGCTCATGGGGAGAAAGGAAGGGGATCTAGACCACAGAGGTATGTAGCAGTGTCAATTTTCTTAGGTTCAGCTACAGGAACTGTGGAAATCCCTGGTAAAATTTACATTTCTTCCTCACAGTCTCTCCCTTGAGTCCTGTGTTTCCAGTCTATTGCATGAAGTAGTTTACAGGGCACTGCAATAGGAAAAGACCATGAGAATGAGCAAGCTGGATCAGTACTGTGACTTTGTAGGTAGAGAAGAGAGTGTGAAAAGCTTGAACAGAGGGAATCGTGTGGCTGTGGATCCTGTGCATCTGCAGGTGCTCTGAAGGCCCATGCCATTGTTCTTAGGGAGAAGTTACTCTTGTGAAACTGAACTAGGAAACCCATTTAATTTCATGCACATGAAAAATACAGATAGCCTGGCAGAGAAAGCTTGTTATTTTAAATAAAGGATGAGTATTTTTATCTACTTTATGTGAATATCCAATCTTGTATTGCCTAAGAATAACAACAGAAAGATAGTAATAATTCTGCTTGCTGTAAACAAATGCAAGCATCTGGGATTGATTTAGTCACCTCTGTCTACCCTGAAGTCCACTGCAACCATTGCCTAAAAGGGCAGGGAAATGCAGAAAGCTGCAAGGAAACTTGAAACAAATCTTTCACTTTGGCAGCTTCTGCTGCTATTAAACATCAGCTGAACCAGGAAGTCAACATAAGCATTCAAAATGCAATAGAAAACAGATAGGAATAATAGGTAGGAATACTATTTCCTCTAATACAAAGATGATTCAATGCATAAAAGTAAAGAAGTCTGGATTTATTGGAGCAGAATTTATTCTAAAAGATTTTCTAGGTTCTGTTGCATGCTACTTTATATTACTAATTACTGGTAATCTGTTCCCACCCTCTTTTATTAGAGTGCGTTTCTTCCTTAGATGGATATTCCATTGTAATTTTTTTCCCTTTTTTCCCTTGTGAAACTTGTAGGGTGCTTCCAAAAGGGCTTATATCTTAAAACTAAAGCAGGATGCAACAAGAAACATCCTGAAATTTTAGTAGGACATCAAAAGAGGAGACTCCTGGAACTGAGTAAGGAACTTTGTTGAAAACTTGCAAGTACTCTCAACTGATGAGTTCAGGCTTTCAAAACTAGAGCAAAAAAACCCCAGCATTGTTCTTGCTGTTCTTCAGTTAGATGTAAACTGGGAACTCAGAATGTGTTTGTAACCTCAGGTACTTTAAACTTTCCAACACATCTCTTCTATAGCTATTCATTATTACATGAATTTTGATGTTTCCTCTAGTACGATGCTAATGCATGACTCGTGGGAGCTTTTACTAAATATATAACAGATAAATCATTACAGTCCAGGTGTTACCAGCAATTGGGAAATTTGGTTGTTGTTTTAGAAGCAGACCAGTAGATGGTGCTCCAAAATTAGTTGCATCAGAACTGAGTGGTGCATTTTCAGTTAATTTTTGTTTGTTTTTATTTGTTTGTGTTTGTTTTTATTGTTCATAGAATGGCTATTACATGCATTTCTTCATTAAATGAAACTATGAATGAGAATGGAAGAACAGAATACCCAACAATTTGTGGAATTCTGTCTCTGAATCCTTACTGGGTTTTTTCCTAGCAATAATTTTTGGGTTTAATTTTTATCTTACTGTATTACTTAATTTCAGTTCAAATGCTAACAGCTTTATCTTTAAACTCTGGCTTTTCTCATAATCAGACTGAGATGCTTTGTCTTGTAGATTTAAGCATAAATGTAATAATATTTGGAGGGGTGATGGTAGATGCAGGTGATGGTTATTAACTTTTTTTAAAAAATAGAAAAATTCTCTGCTTGAACTGAAGTTTAGCTGCAGTGATACACAGTAAGGCTCTTAAGAGCCTTGGGAATTTTACACACAGTCCATTAACCATAAAACTTTCTGCAAATCAAGAAATCTAATGTTAATATTGTATACAGAAAATAAGCACTGGCCTGTGTTAAAATGCAGTAAATTCAGTATACTCTGCTATCCTGCTAACTCTTAGTCCATGGTTGTGACAACCTGTTGACATGCTATATTGCAGATTCTGTGAATGGTATGCCCAGGTACTTTGAAACTTGGCAGCTTTACAGTCTCTGCTTTCTTGGATATTTCATGTGTAGACACCTTGATGAATTCCCACTTAAGTTTACGTTACAGAGTGTGACGATGAACCTAACTTGGGAGCTGTGTAAGCCCCACACAAGGCATATAGTCTATTTTTAATTTAATATATTGGCAAGTTAATGAAGATGTTTTGTTTGAATAGTAAAAGCTTAACACTGGCAGTAACTGCCTTGAGGTAGCTGTAGTGGAATGAAGAGAGAGATTTGATGAAAAATAAAAAAAGTGACAAGTGGTGTAGTGGTGGTGGCATTTTGTGCAGGAGGGATGAATTAGATTGGTCTTTGGCAGGACAGGCATGTTGTGTACAGTGCTATCTTGCATATCAGTAGAGACACCTACGGAATTCACAATTAATATAAGAAGTCTATGACAAAGTAACAAAGTTTGGGCTTTATAATTTCCAGGAAATGCAAGTAGTGTGCACTACACTGTAGTTTGGGAAGTAGAAATTTTATATGGGCATACACAAAATCAAAACCACCTGTGCGTTCTTTGGAAAACAGAACATGCAGCTTGGAAACAGGAAAAACTTGCAAAACAACATGCAAATAAAACAAGGTACTGGTCTTTGTCTCTTGCTGCTAAGCCTATTGTCATACACTTAATCTTAAAAATAATCTTTCCATTAGTGTTTCAATAAATGTGTCAGGGGAGAAAATGTAAGGACTTACCTGTTCTCTGTTAGGTTGCCCATAAAAGGAGGAACCTTAATACAAGATCTTCAGAAAAGCATTTTCAAGTAATCACAGCTCTCATAGTTGATCTGCTCTTGCCTTGGTTAGTTCTTCGCACATCTGTGGCATCCCTGAGAAGTGTGTCTCTGTTAGGTTTTCTCAGCTTCTGAGACTGCTGCATTTCCAGCAGAAAAAAAAAAATTGCTGAAATGTAAATCAGGATTCAATTCAGAACTGTGTACACATACATACAATGTGATTTTTATGGAACTTAAATATATGACTCAAGGCCTTTGATAAACTGAGAATGAATAAGACTACCCAGAAAGTCCAAAGCAATTCATGGACCTGACTGGTAAGCTGTAGGTATAGACAGAAAAAGAAAAGTATTTTTATAACTGCCATGTCACAGTAATCCAGTTTGGAAGTTACATATGCTATGACATGTCTTTGAACTCAAAGCTGATCAAACAGTTTTTTGTTCCTCAGCTCTTATTCAACTGGCAGCTGGGGCTCTTGTATGTAGAATATCACTCTTTGCTTTCTCAAATACAGCAATGAAGTAATTTATTAGTGTTTTTAGTAAACAGACAGGCATAGTAGTTGTGTGTACTGATTTTGTGGACTGCATGAATTACCTGAACTTCCATGGCAGAGTTAGGGACAAGTACAAGTAAGTAATTTGTCTGTACATCGTGAGTCTTTGAATACACCTGATACTCTGTACTGCACATGAAGTTAGAGCTGCGGCTCATGTGCAGGCTGAAATCAAGGCCATCCATTAGAGTCAATCTACCCCAAGGCAAGATGTTTTGGGCATGTTCTTATGAAAGAGGTCAGAAGCTCCTGTGAAAATAACAAAAATGATGGTGACTAAGTTAAGCATAGCCATAGATATTTCTCTGTCACACTGTCATCTTTTTCTGGTTTTGATTGTTAGGGCTTTTGTCGCTTTGTTACTCTTGTTGCATATGACATTTGTGGTGCTCCATGCGATGTTCATCAGTCTTCTTGTTCCAGTAAAGACTGTGTTAAAACCTTGTTTCCTGCTCTGATTTCATAATTGTCTTCAGATAGTTTTATTCACATTCATCTTTGGCTAAGAGATGACATCATTCTTCTCTTAAACTGAGTGCATGTATTTACATTTTTGTTGATCTCATCCACAGCAGACTTGGCCAGTCAGAAAATAAGCATAAATATGCTGAGACGGAGATCATGGGGCTGAGGGTCATGGAGTTCAGACATGCAATTGTTGCTGACTACTATTTTTCTGTAAATAATAGGGGACTGCAGTGACACAGGCTCTGAAACCTCTGGCAACATGTAGTGGACAAAGACAGCAGTTGGCTCAGAGCAGGCCTATACAAGCCTGGTGGTTTGCCATCTGTTTTGATAACAACTTCAACAGGAAGCTCTTTTCACCTGTTGCTTGTGTGCTACCTAATATATGCTGTCCCCCACACTAAATTGGCCTTTCAGGAAAGTGCAGCATCAATTATTTCAAAACCTGGCTCTTGCAGTAGGTTATTGAGGCTTTGGAGAGGGGAAACTGGTCTCTAGATGAGAGGCCAAATGGAACAGAATTGGTTATATCCGTGATACACATCAGTTGGCCCTTGATGTCCCCCTGGACAAAATAGAGCACTGCTTTGGCTTTAGGCATAATTTATGTGTGCAAAGTATTTAGCATTCGGGGAAGGATGCACAACACCTCCTGTGGCTGGTAAAGATTTATAGGTAGCTTTATACAGAAGGTATGGAAAAGAATAGTAGCTGGTACAGTCCAACCACACCAGGGCTTGATCTGGCTCTATGTTCCTGTCTAATTCAGCAGTATAGACACAGGCTGCCTTGGTGACTGATGAAAAGTGTGGGATAGATTAAAAACTGCCTATCAGCAGTATCTGGAGATGCTACTATACCATTTAAAATTGTCAATGTCAGAGCAGGCTGAAAAGGACTAGCCTATACCTGTTTATGTAGCTCCCACTTAAACAGGCAGACTCAAATAAAATCTAGAATTATAGTGGTTTTCTGTTCTACCTGCAGAGGGCATTCATACTGTTCAGTACATCATTACTCTCCAGTTGATAGTGAAAGGATTATTTATGGTTATCTCAGTTAAGGGTGCATGAACCACAAGCTTTATGATAATTGGTTTATTGAGCATACCAGTCTTCTGTGAAGATTCTGAGAACCTCTGGCTGAGTACATATGAAACAGATGAAAAATGTGGTTATAAGAAGAGTTGTAAAAGCTGGTCAGACATTTTCCTAAACAAAAATACATTTTGCTAGCTGAACTAATTTTTCATTTTAGTTATAAAGTGTTTTAAATTATTGTTGTTAATTTCTAACCCTTTGCATTTTAATAATTTTTACGTATAGTTTGGGCACAGTGCAAAATGCTTAAACTCTTTCTTAATAAAGCTACTCCACAAAGCTCATACTGAACTTGCAGAGAGCAGCAAAAGTTACAAATATGAAAATTTTGGAAAAGACATAATGAAATCAAGCTAGAATGTGGAAAGGTGATATTTTATTTTCTTGAAACCAAGAAGCATAAGAAGAAAAAGATAATTATATCAGGGCTATTAATCAAATATTTTTCAAAGCATTTGTTTCGGTTTTAAATTTATTATGAAAGTGATTATTGTTTTTGAAGAGGGGAGCATGCCCCTTTGGCAGGCTCAGGAAGTATTTTTATAAAGTATCTCCTGATCCTGGAAGTGGCAAGGACAAGGAATGTAGACTAGCTGGAAGAACAAGTCTGATAAATGGTAACCCAGGCCCATTGTATCAAGACAATGGCAACTGCTGAATAAACACTGGCAGACCAGTATTAGTCTGCACAAGAGACAAGCTGAAACACAGAACACTTGAGAACCTATTCATAATACAGCTTTTGATCCTTGAATGCCTCTGGAAGTGAAGATGACTGTTAGAAAGTTAGCAGTCTAACAGTTGAGAATAGACCTTCAAGAAACTGAGAAAAAAGAACTAGAGCCATCTCTGCCTCTTTTTGAGACCAGGCATTCTATTTTTGGGGATTTGCTCTTAGCACAGACTATCAGACAATATTCTAGGAAGTCTGTATTCATTATGTCAAAGTTATTATGAAGTATATAATTGAGAATCCAGGCATTGAGATGAAAATAAGGTGCTTGTCAGGAGGTCATCCTTGACAGAAAACACACCTGGATTGCAGTGCACAGAATTGCTAGAACTGCAGTCTCCTTTCATGTAATAATCCAGTGTGTATTCATGAAACTGAGAGGGACTGAATGCTATATTTCAGCTTCCACTGCCTGAAAGCTCCCCCCTTGGATGCATATATTTCTGTAGTCTCTTTATACTGTGACAAGCTGCTTGACACTGCTTTCTCCTCTGAGCTCTCCTCAGCTCTCTGGCAAACCTAACTGACTATTCCTTAGTGGAACTTACATAATAAATATTTGAGTGTGATCATTGCAGATGGTGTGCTAAGACTTGCTGCTCTTAATCATATTTTTAATACTGAAACCTTTCTGCTTGTTCACACTTCCAGTAAAAGGCTTTATGAGCCTTATTTGAAAAGTGGCTAGGGTTACAGTGAATGCCAGGTGGAAGAAATTCAGGAAGCTTTTATTGCTGACTGACACATCTTTTTCTGTAGAATTTACCCATCCTTACATTGGGCTCTATGATACTGGGTTTATGGTGCCTAATGCGTGTAATTTAGGATGGGAATACAAAAAGTACTCTTAGGTCTGATGGATCAAATGTTGCTAAAGAGATTAAATTGCAACAGTTACCTGACTTTTGTAGCCTTTGGGTAGCGAAAGGGAGGACTGGAGGAACTGTTGGAACTTGCTCTTTGTTCTGAGTTTGGCAGAGGATTCTACCCATCTTTTCTGTTTCAAGTATTGCAGATTAAACACAGGTACTATTGAGGACAGATCTTCTGGTAAAGTAGATCTTGAAGCAGATGAGGAGTGAGATTTCTAGCAAAAAAGGGAAAAGCCATTACCACTCCATGTCTTCACTATGAGTTCCCATGCCTTTACTACCAGTTCCATGGTGGTAACCATAAAAGTTAAATAGATTAGATTATAATTCCACTGTTCCAAATAGGTCACATTTTTCATCATGCCTACTATGTAAATTTGAGACTTGACTTCAGAGGCATTGAGCTGACTTACAATTCAGTTAAATATCTATGTTTTTTCATTGGATAAATTAATAATCTCTGGAAAGTATATTTGGTCTTGATGAGACTTCTCACATAAAAATGATAAACTGTATACAAAAGCTAAAACATATAGTATAATCCAGTGGTTTCCCTATAATTTCCAGCATGCTTTTTTCTTACCTTTCTTTTACTAGCTACTAATTTTCTCCTTTAATAATTTAAATCCTTTCTGTTAATCTGTAACTGAAGTAGACTTTGCAAATGAAATGGTACCATTCTAATCAGATGGCAGTCTGCTGTGGCATTTTGCTATGTGTGATACTCGCTGCTATCTGGTGCAACCTGGAGAGATCTCTGGAAAGGCCAGCTTGCTGGATAAACACAAGAAGTAAGGTGTGTTGCATAGAAGGTTTTAAGAAATATTATTTCACTTCCTTCTTTCCAGCATCAGGTTAAAGTTCTTATGGCTTAAGCACATTTCACATTCCTAGTGTTCTGTCATATCATACTCAACTTGGATACCTTTTCTGTGCTGTACTCTTGGTTTTTACTTGGATGATATTTGATTTCACATTCATCAGTCATCAGAGTGAGTTTCCAGGTTGTAGTCTTTTAGCTACACATAATTGCCAGAGCTCTTAAGAGAATATTCTCTTCACAGTGACTGTGATAATGAATTCTGAATGCTGCCCTTACTGTCTCCCCCATGTTCTAGTTTGCTGAAGATTGTAAAGGGCTTCTTTTCTTATCATAAACCCCTGTTTATGTCTAGGGCTCTTAAATAGAAGTATCTTTCAATATGTTTCTCATGATTTAATTTAGAGTTAAGAGAGAGACAGTTAAAAATAGAAAAATGGACATCTGTAACAGTACAACTTCAATACATTACAAAACTTGTGCCATGAATTTGTTCCTATAGCTTTGTGTTCCTTAAACATGTAATCTGTCCTTGACAGACATTTTAACCTGTTGATTCTCTCTGTCATCTCAGTCTTCATGTTTTATGCTGAAAATTTTCATGTTTCCTTTTAACCTGGATAAGCACAGTCTATATTTTAAAACAATTTCCTTCTACCCTCACAGAAATCTAGTTTCTGAGCCACTGTGCAGATTTTTCTTCCTGTTCACTTTAAATGTTTCAAAAATTTTCTGCCCTTGGGCCAAGGATTTTCTAAGGTGCATCTTGAATTACTTAAAACGGGTTATGCAGCAAGGTTCTGTCTATAAAACCAGGAGACAAGAGTTCACTTAAAAAGTGGTTGTGTGTCTCGGCTCAAATTGATATAATTTTGATCAGAGTCTATGATTGCTAATTTCTCAAATGCAGTTTCATAAGTGGTAAAATAAATAAAAAATTATGAGCTATTTAGGGTGACTATTTACCCTTTCTTTCCCCCTACTTTTTCCTGATTCTACATCTGGGCAGCTCTATCCTGTTTCAGTCTTTTCTCTTTAACTGTTTGGCCTAAATCACTCTGATGCGTTAATTAGCATATACATGTTTATCTTTATGAATCTTAGTCTGGAATGAAGCCATGACACTTGTATTTGCCTATAATGGCCTGACTTTTAAGGTTCATCCCGGTCAATAAGCATTTCATACACTGCTAGAGAGAGATAAAACATCTCCTTGTCCTTGTGCCATCTCTCAGGCACAGTGGCCTCAGAGTTGTTAATGAGGCCATTCAGTATGGCCACTTTACACAGCATCTAAAGTCAATACCCAAGTAAGTCATTCAGCAGAGATGTAATTTACCTTCTAACACCACCAAACTGCCTTCACCAGCTCTTTGAAAGCTTAAGTGCTTGAAAGGTGTGGTGCATTACAGTGTAAAAAATAAGACCCAAGGCAAAATCTTGAAATAATTACAGTAGGTTCAAAGAAACTGCATACATCTATAGCACTCCTTTACCTTTATTAAAAATGGGGTCTTGCTGTTTTAAAGTCAGACTTCCAAATATATCTAATGAACCACAAAATGTGAGAATGGCGTCTCAGTGTCAGTCTGAATGTCCTATCTAACCTGGTATTTTTTGTCAGGCAATGTCCAAAAATGGGTATTGGGGGGACACTAGAAAAGGAAGGGAAAACATATATACTCCCATAAATATTCCTATCATCAAGCAGTCTGTGGTACAGGAACTAACTGAGCCAGAGATGGTGCTTGGTATTTAAGAACTCTTGATGAATTTCTTTACTGTTAACTTCCCAGTCTTCTCCAGGAAGAGACAGGGGAGATAAAATGAGTGCTCTTTTCATTTTCTAACCCTTATTTCTGAGGAAAACCTTGTCCCTATTCTACAAAGTCAGAAATAGCTATAGTGCTGTTATAACAGCTCAGTGGCCTATAGTTCCAGTTAGAATGATAATGGCAATTTCACATCTCCTGGCACAAATGCATGACACTGGAGCTATGCATTGGTCATGGAGTGGGACTGACTGATGCATTCAAAATCTTTTTGCTGTATTTAGTTGGGTTTTTCTTTCGAAGAAAGAGCTTGAAAATACCTTTAATGAGCTGCTTAAAAGCTGAATCTTCAGATGTTTTAATTGTGTAGTCATACTGCTATGAATAGAACATTGCACAGTCTTCTAAATCTGGTCTAATGCCCGACTCAGACTGGGTGAGCTATGGGCATTTCTTTTGCAGATTTCATATGGAATATTTTTAAAGCCCTATCCTAGCTTGTTTATATTTTTAGTTTATTTTTAATTAAAATATTTGGACAATTTCATGCAACTTTTGTTTCTGATTAGTACGCAGTACTTAACTAGAGTGAATTGATAGATGTTAATGTACAGTAAGAAACAATGTAAATTGCTGCCTGTATACACAGTAATTAGCATGTGAGAATTCTAAGCATCATTATATTCGTTTTTATGCCATAATAAACAGAACAAATCCAAACTAGGTTGTTAAGCCTTTTTTTGCCTCCTGCTTGTGGCAAGATACAAATGAAACTTTCCAAACTATGCCTTACTTAGTGGATAGTAAGCAGTGATTTTAGCACAGCAATTTGGAAGGAAGGAAGATTAAAAGAACAGCATCTGTGGTGCCAGGAAGAGTGCACCCTATGGTGTATAGATACAATCCCTCCTTTAAAAACAAATGGGAAAACTAGTGCTAGAAAGTACTTCAAACATTTCTTAATTTTTAAATAAAATTAAACTTAGCAAAAACGTAACTGCTTAATTTAGAAGCATTTAATGATGCTGAATATCTACATTGCAGTTTGGTACATCAATAGCAAATAGATATGGATACAAATTGTGGTTTTATACGAGACTCACAAAGGCCAGACAGATTTCTCAGTCTGCTTTGCCGGGGCATATTGTTATATTCGAGACTACTTTGCTGCTTAATTACCATTTTTTGTTTTCAGGGCAGATATAATGATATATATACTGGTGGATTCTTATCACAAAATATACCTTGAGCTATTCTATCCTGTGTACTGATGCTAAGCATAGCCAAGGAGAGAAATAATTTCAGTTCTAAATTCTCCAGAAACCTGGCTCTGAAACTGAACTGTTAGTCTAAGCTGAGCTTCATGCATATGCTAATTTAAAATTGTCTTTGACAGGTCTGCACAAGCTGTGTTGACTATGTATAGACGCTCTCTAAAGAGGTATTGTACAAGAAGACAATGGCAAACTGCAGAAAAGAAGCAGTCAAAGCTGGGACTTGAAATTCCTTGAAATTATTTATGCAAGCTCTCAAACTCAGAGCAGTAATAATTTGCAGATTAAAACCTCAAAGAATTTCTCTTACTAATGTTTCATCTCCCTATGATGAAGTTTATACTAGACTTAAAGCCACATTCAGTTGTAATACACGGCCTTGGCCTCCTGTCCAATGTGTTTGAAAAGGTAGGTGAACTCTGCCAGGTACTTACTTGGTGTAAGTATATGTTCATTACTTCTATTCAAATGTTTATTGGGGAAAAAAAATCCAGCTTTCTGAAAGCTTAGAACACTAATTATTTCTGGATCTATGAAGCAGAATATGTGACTTAAATATAACTTGGTGCAGTGTTGTGTTCTTGAAACTGCCAGCATATGAAGGTGGGATGAGCTTTTTTCCCAACAAATACATTTTTCCAGGTCCTCATAATTCACTGTGTGCACATATGTGATGAAAACTACCTTTGATTTGTCTGTGCTGAACATCTCAGTAGTATCTCATGTTTAAAACAGACGTGATGTGTCCCTCTGGAGCCCAGTTGTGCAGCCCGTTCCAGCTGTAGGTCCCTAAAGCACACCTGAATAAGCACACTGCACACAGAGCAACTTCACTTCCTTATTAGCATTCCAGAGGAGGAGTGTCTCTTCCCTCTCTCCTCCCAATTTATTCAGTTGTCTAATCAAAGTACACAGTTCATATCATCCAAGTGAAGCATTTTACTCGCTCTCCATGCTTCCCAAGCATCTTAACATATGGCATTAGATTCCACCATAGCATTCCGGGCTGTAAAGTTACCCAGGCCAGTTCTGAGCAAGCTGGCTAAGTACCAAGAGATACAAATTTGTGCAGCATAAGGCTTCTCCTTGGCTAATATAGCTTGTTTTCATGACACACTACAACCATAGCAATATAGATTTCAGAACCTAAGATAACTCATCTGCTTATAGCTTAGCTATTGCTACACTGTCTCTGTAGAAGAAATCCCCAATTCCCTTTGTATCTAAGTGTATTTTTCTAATAGAAAAAGGAGATTGTTTCTTGTAGTGTTATGATATATGATACAATAAGCCATAAGTTAATTAATTACTAATCAATTGAACAGATATTATGAATGTATTTCTTTCCAGAGGTTATTTTCTTCAGGAATATTTTTTACTATTTAGACTTTGCACACTTGAGTGTTGAGGGTTTTGCAACTATGTGCTTTCAAAATGTGTGAATTTAGTGCATGAGAACAATTTAGTGAACTTGAAGTTTCTTCTAAACCCCAGCTAAGATTAACATTTAAATTAATTATCATCTATCTTTCATTGCAGCTGCTGTGGCTAACATGTTTAAAAGAATTAGACAAAACTGTTTTAAAAAATAATTAACCTTGCAAGGATACTTGACAGCCTATGTGATTCTATACCTTATATCACTCACTACTTGGCATTGTCTGAAACTTTCTACTATTACTCAATTGCAGTGTTAATCCACATGAATAGCTCAGTAATTGTTATTTAGGGTATCCCCAAAAATACTGCTCAGCAACAAAATAACTTAGAAATCATGACTTGTAAGCAGTAAAACATTTGCTTTCATGATCCAAAGGCAAAAATAAAATACTATCAGTGCAAACACAGTGGTCGTAATGAGAGTACATCATAGTATCCTTATGCAGGTCTTAAATATGACCTAAAAGGACAGTGTATTGCTAAGAAAGTAAATGCCTTAATACACATATTAGGAGCAAAAACTATTTGGGGCAGTATTATGTGTAGTTTTGACTATTGGGAAAACTTATACAAAAGGCAGAAATTACTTAGTCCTATACCTGAAAGTATATGGGGTAGTTTTTTGTAGCGTTATTTCTACTTTGTCTATCAGGCCAAAGCTGGATACGCCCCAGCACCTCAATGTCTTTCTTGTAGTTCAGAACAGAACACAGGATTCGAGGTGTGCCCTCAGCAGTGCTGTGTACAGGGGACAGTGCCCTTCAGTTAAGTGCACAGTTTAAATGTGTTCCCAAACCTGTCCCTGTGCCTACATCAATGCTTTCTGTAGCTATGTACATGTGTGTGCATGCTCCCAAAACCTAACCCGCATTCTGGAATGCAAACACGGAAACAGCAACTGTTCAACAGGATGCAGTGTAGGCTGATTGACTACTCCGTGGAAGAAGAATTACATATTGATTCAGTTTTCATTTAAACAAAATGAAGAATCATATAATAACTCCTTGCTTTATCTTTATACTATAAAGGCAAAAATCTGATTTTTATCATGTCTGCTGTGCATGATAAAATGTATAAACAGCTCAGCTTTCTAGTGTATTTTAATTATGCATCAGAAAGGTAATTTAACAAGGAAAACATCTTTCAGTTCCATAATCTGACACCTACTTTGCACAATAATATTCAAAACTACTGTGTGACACAGTACTATTTTCAATGTACCACAAATCACATTAGGAGTGCATTCAGTTACATCCTTAAATCACAAAATGTCACTACAACCTGTTATATATTAAGAAATTTTAAAAAACCTCGTAAGCAGACCTTTACATGGTAAGGTTCCTGTGGTCTATTTAACACTTCAAAAAGCTTTCACCTTAGGCAATAATGGGCACACCTCTCTAAAAATCATACTATTACATTTTTACAGGTTCTTTAATTAAAAAATATTTGTATCCACATTTCTGACAACGTCTTGAACAGAGGAGCAACCAGAAGTACTGAAGCCATCTAGGGCAACTTCTGTTATGAAAAACACCATGGGATGTTGCTGGTTTTTTTTAGAATAGGCAAGACTTTGGTTTTAGTAATTTAACTTGTAAAAGTCCCATAGTTAGTAAGATACCTGGAACTTCATGTTTCTACCTAAGATAGAAGTTCTCCTTCAAATATCAGTTGCAATTAGCAGTTCTCACTACCTGCATAATTTGAAGGTTATGCTAACAGTAATCAGAACTGGGTATTAATCTGCAAACAGTTATACTAAATATATAATAGCATTGAGTACATTCACCAAGTGCAGCGGGTGGCAGCTTGCCACATGGATTGATGCCTCCAGATAAAGGATTGTTTTACCTCAAACCATGGACAAAAGATGACATTATTGCAACAGTGCAATTAATAACCTACCACTTAATTAATTGTTACAGTGATATCTTCATGGATCAGCTTGAAAAATCTAGGGAACTTTAAACGTTTTGTTGTGGGGGTTTTTTTTTGCCTTTGGCTATTCAGTAGAAGAGACAATGAATAGTATGTCAACTTGGTATTCTCTGATGCAGCCTTCTGTTTATTGTGTATGAGAGTTATGTTTGATATGTATGAACAATGTCTTGAGCTCAGGACAAAGTTGGAAACTTTAAAAAAATAGAAGAATTTTAAAAAGAGCATTTGATTCTGTCAACATCTTTTGAAACTCAAACACAGAACTGATTTTCTATTTATAAAGAAACAAAGTGTCATAGGAGTCCAGAATCTGTCTCTAAAAACTGAGACCCCAAAGAGAAATAGTATCTCCAGTACCTCATAAACCAAACAATTTTAAGTCTAGTTACTGTAAAATTGCCACTACAGAACATGGCCTGCAGGCAGTCAAGTTTAGAGCCTACAATGTTTCTAGTGATCAGAATTTCAGATGTGTTTAGTTAACAACTGAGGTAAGAGTAAGAAGTGGTAGTGTAAGACAGTAAACCTAACCTCTCTCCTCTTAAAGTGAGATTGGCATTATTCAGTGAACTGCTTTTTAAGATAATCTCCCAGGCTCTATTGGAAATTGTCACCATTAATAATTTTTTTAGGTTATTTCCCTAATGTCACTTTTCTGCCTGGCACTGCTGAGTTCCTATTATGAGCCCATGTGAGCTATTCAATAGATTGCAATCTTTGTGGCATTAATACTTGCCAAAAGAATTAGACTATAGCATATATTGGTTTTTAAATGAGATTATAAAGGGTGTGGTACAACAGCTCCTTATCTATTGGTGGTGAAGCAAAGTTTATTAGAAGGCATGACTACATGACACGAACACAAGTAATTACTCTAAGTAATACACAATCAGCTACAGAGTCTTCAGCTGAAACATCATTATACTGTTGAACCATCTCACACCTTTGCAGCATGGGAGTTTCATTAGAGTTTAGAAGGTGCTGTCACGTAATGGTTTTGCCCAAGAAGTAGCTGGTTGGAAGCAGAGAATTCTTTTGTACTTAAACTAATGCTACAAACTGAATGCAGAAAGTCACCTACCATGCCCTGATTGCAGGAACAGTCAACATACAAAAGAATTTATCAACCTTCGTCCTAACCTAGGAAGTGTCCAAACAATTTGAGGAGTGTGAGAATAGAAAGTGGACTGTCAAAAGAGAAAAGGGTCCAAAACTTACATAAGATCCTCAATGAAATTGTTCCTGAGATTCTTAATTGATCAAGTCGTTGAACACTGCCTCTCTGAAAACTGGACCATGGAAAATGCATCTAACTCACCAGTGATTAATTTTCTGGTTTAAAAAACATACACAGATTAATGGAGTGTGCCTGATAATGGCATGTGGTTATTCAGGGTGGGAACAACCTCCAGGGTCTGTTAAAACAGGTGGCTTCAGAGTTAGTCTTCAGTGAAAAAGCAGAAAAGCAGAAAAAAATCTTTATTGAAGAAGCACACTGCAGATGAGAAGGGCATATACAGGGAGAAGCAAAATGTTATTAAAATACAGTATCTCTACAATGCTATATACAGTATTACACTAGCTATGAAGAACATCAACATCGAGTATTATGAATGTTAACATTGAATGGCCAATTATAGTAATTTTTTCTAGATATATAATCTTAGAACTAATCAGAAAAAGAACTTTATACTTGAATGCAGCATTCTACTTTTTTCCTATGGTGAAAAAACGAAAGGTATAAATGCTTTGACGTTGGCTATTTTTCAACTTTTGTTAAACACTGGGCAAAATATTACCTGTATAAAAAGTAGTGTGTACTGGGCAGTGTCGTCTGGTCCCAGAGCACAGCAGGAAGGGCACTCTGTGCTGACACAGGTGTGCAGTGCCTGAGCTGCTCAGTAGTTGCTGCACAGAGAAGCTGAGGTGCCATCATGCTGAGTGAGCACACTTGAGATCAGCCTGGAACCACTCCTGCCCGCGGGAGCTATGGAGAGTGCTCCTTTGCATAGGATATGGAAAACTGGTTACCACTTATTCAATCTAATTCTAACAAGAATCTAAATAAAATAGTAAAATTGTTACTGTTTACCACAAGGTTAAACTAAAAACCTGGATATTTTATTTTAAATAGTTACAGAAATATTTTCCCTGAAAAAAAAATCCTCATGATTTCTGCTTCTCAAATTTACATACATTTTCAAGGAATTTAACAAATAAATGCAAAGATAAAGATCAAATCACTAGAAATGTAGTACTTATAATTAACTTTGAAGCTCTAGAGAAATTCAAATTTAAATTTCCACTCTCCATCCATTTGCTGCACTATCTTCAGTACAACCAAGTCTTGCAGAGAACATCTACATTTAAGTAGTTTATATCAAATGCTATTAGGTGATTGTTGGTTTGGAAGATTTTTTTTGGTTGGGTTTTGCTGCTTTTTTTTGGTTTAGTTTTTCTATTTTTTAAAGGCTGATTATTATCATATTAAGTAATTTTTAAAATTGTAATATGAGATTGCTGGTATGATTAGTTTATGTTCTACCTCTGCTTCTATTTCTGCCAGAATTTGACTATTCTCTGTGGAGTGTTGCCGAAGTAGATGATGATATCAGTGTAAGTGACTAAATATATCTAGTGCTGTAAAACAGCTTGACAGTTTTTCTGTTCTTCTTCTATTAGTTTTTTATCCATAAACCCTTGCAGGAGAAAACAAGGACACCTGGAAACATCCTTGAAGAGAGGATTTTTTTCCTCCACAAAGTGTGAAATTCAGATTTAATTTTGAAAAGGGATATAGCTAACTAAATAGAAAAACCTCAGCTGTCTCTATTGATCCCACCATAAACCTAAAAATGTAGGCATTTTTTCTCAAGTTCGTTGAAAATCCAACCTCATTAACCACTTTACAGTACCCTCTAATAATTTCTCCCTTTGGGTGACACACAGAAAAGACAATTATAAATCATAGCTATGCATTTCAGAGTCTCAACATTAGAATCACCTTTGAGTTCTCTTTATTACTTATCTATCCAAGCATGATGAAACTCCAAGACATAAGTTTAAGCTTTGGTTTTAGATTCTCTGAAAATAAATGATTCTGCAAATAATTAGGTGTTTGGAAGCCACTGACAAAGTATCATGCACTGCTGTAAAATAAAATAAGACACATAGATCATATGACACTGGAGTATTTGGAAAGGAAGATTGCTCCCTATTTTAGTAAAAATGTGGTAAGGGACATTTTTCAATTTGTAAGCTTTCTGTGAGAAAACCCAAGCAATATCTCATTTACAATCCCTTTCCATTACAAGTTCTTGGACTCCCTCTCTACCAGCAGCCTGCAGCATGCCAATTAAAAGAACCCTTTAAAACATATTACATATTAATAGGAAACAAAATAGTTTAATTAAAAAACACTATTGTTTCAAAACTGGAGAGGCTTTTGACAAATTTCACATAAAATTTGTAACTTTGACCTCTTTGTGTATTGCATATTTCCATATCACATACTCTGGAACACTGAAAACCTCAAATTATTTATCTCTATGCTTGCTTATTAGATAAAATATGATATAGAATGTTTTCCAGTTGGTTATGTATTCTACAGAAGATTATTTGTTTGAAATAACTACTAACTCTAAAGTAAACTTATAAACACCCTGAACTGGCTATATTCCCTTCCTGGAGGTTACTTAAAACTAATGTAGTTCTGGAAGTCTTTCCCTAAAATGGTTATACTTCACAGAGAGACACACTTCTCTTGATTATTACAAAACCGACCACTGAAATCCTACTGATTCCATTTATTGTGTATTAAAATATGCTTGACTAAAGAACCTAAGAATTGTACTTTCAACAAAGGTTCCCCTCCAATTTGGATTTTAATTTCCTGTTGATCAGTTATTATCAGAATGAACAGGTGAACTTAAAAGCTTGTGCTAAAATTGTGCCCTCCCTTAGTCTACCCATAAAGGAAAAAGCAGGAATAAAGAAAGGGATTATTATGACCATCAAGTTAGCAGCTTCTAGTCTGGCCTTTCCTAATTGCAATCAAGCTCTTTATGCTGACAGGAAGAAAAAAAGGCAAAACCGTGTACTTTCAAAGAAACTGTGATTTTATGATTTTTTTTTTACACACAGTTTATTCATATTAAAGAAAACTTTATGATTTTTTGTTAATAATGTTACAAACTTTAGCCCTTTACTAAACTGGGCTGTTTACTGACTTACTTACTGCAAGTCATTGCCCAAATCTAACAGATTATTTTAGGGATTCCATAGAGATCACATAGACAAAATATTTTGTTGCTTCAGAAATGCTCTTCTCAAGAAACAGGGTTAAATGAGAAGTAGAAAGACACTAATGAGGACATGAGCTCGTATTCTTTGACAAAGGTTGTTTGTGGGAGGATGGTTTGTAAGGATAGTGCTGAAGGCAATCTCCCCTGATGAATTACAGCCTAATTAGCAAAGAGTTGAAACAGCCTTGCTATCCAATGTGGATAGGTTTTATAAAGAGTGTGTTAGCTGAGTGAGAGTTACTTGGAGTCTGCTGGCTATGCTGTGAAGAGGAAGGATCATGTGGTTGTGCAAGTTGAAAGGTGTGAAATGTGCCATGTTGTGCCAGTCTTGTGTTCCCCTTGGCATAACATTTGCAGCTGCAATGTGGCTGGAGCTGTGGGCTTTGTGGTTCTCTAAACCCTAACCCTACAAACAGGAGGAAAAGCAGCCATGGGCTGTGGCTGGTTTCAAGTAGAAATGTGTGGAGGGGGACATGTTGTGACAGCCTTGTGTGCCCCTTGGCATGGCTTTTGCATCCACAGTGTGTCTGGAGCTGTGGGCCTTCTGGTTTTGTGAACCCTAACCCAAGATATCAACCTAACTCTAGGCCTGAGCTTAAGAATCCGAAAGGGAGTGAGACTGCTTCCAAGATAAAAGTTGTGTACCGTGTTGTAGAAGTCTTGTATTCCCCTTGGCATGACTTTTGCAGCTGCAGTGTGCCTGGAGCTCTGGGCTTTGTGGTTTCCTTAACCCTAACCCTAGGCATAACCTTAACCCTAGGCATAGGAGTAAAAGCACGCCTGGGCTGTGGTTGGTCAGAAGTAGAATGGTATAGAGGGAGCCATATTCTGGCAGATTTGTGTTCCTCTTGGCATGGCTTTTGCAGCTACATTTTTCCTGGAGCTGTGGACTTTGTGGTTTTCTAAACCATAACCCTAGGCTTAACCCTAACCCTTGGGTAAGTTTTAGAATCTGCATGGGAGTGAGACTGGTTCCAAGATAAAAGCTGTGAAATGAACCAAATTGTGGCAGTTTTGTGTTCCCCTCAGCATGGCTCTTGTGACTGCAGTATGCCTAGACCTGAGGGCTTTGTACTCTTCTGAACCCTAACCCTAGGCGTAAGCCTAACCCTTGGCGGATGGGTAAAATTAGCCATGGGCTGTGGCAGGTCTCAAGAAGAAAAGAGTGGAGGTAGCCGTGTTTTGGCAGCCTTGTGTTCCCCTTGGCGTGACTTTTGCATCCACAGGGTGCCTGGAGTTGTGAGCTTTGTGGTTTTGTGAACCCTAACCCCAGGAATAACCCTAACTGTAGGCCTAATCTTAACCTTAGGAAGAGCAATAGGAGCTGCATGGGAGTAGGATGGGTCCTAAGATAAAAGCTGTGAAATGAACCAAGTTGTGGCTGTTCTGTGTTCCCTTTGGATGACTTTTGCAGCTGTGCTATGCCTTTGGGCTTTGTGGTTTTCTGAACCCGAACCCTAACCCTAGGCGTAACCCTTACCCCAGGCGGATGGGGAAATCAGCAACGAGCTGTGGCTAGTCTCAAGTAGAAAGGAGTGGAGGGAGTCATGTTGTGGCAGTCCGGTGTTCCCCTTGGAATGACTTTTGAGGGACTTTGCCTCGCGCCCTGGTGGCTGGAATGGGAAAGGGCTGAGCCCGAGGCGGCCGCCGGGACGCTCCGCTCAAAGAAAGGAAAATTCCAGCCGAGAGGAGCGGCCCTGCCCCCGCTGGCCGCTGACAGCCCGCGGCCGGGGCCGAGCGGAGTCCCTACTCCGGCCGCAGCTGGAGGGACAGTGGCTATGTGGGGGCGGGCGGGAGGACGGCGCTGGGACGGGAACAGGGAGTCTCTGTGTCTCCGTGCGTGCCGGAGCGGGGAAAAAGTTCTGGGTTTCAAGTTTCTCGCCGCGAAGTTCAGTTTTGCTATTTTTTTCTTTCCTTTTTTTTTTTCCCCCGTAGCTTCTTGTTTTTTCCCCTACGCCCAAGGTGTGGTTCTGAGAGCAGCAGGAGCCTGGCGNGCCGGTGCCGTGCTTGTCCTGCTGCGAGGTGCGGCGCTTGGGAGGCAGCCAGCGGCGAGAGGCGGCTCCCAGCGCCGAGGGCGGGCGCGCTCCCCGTGCCGCTTCCCGGGGCTCCTGCGGCGGCGGGGGCGGAAGCCTCGGGCGGGACCGGCGGCAGATGGAGCGGCGCGGCCGTTGAACGGCTGCGGGAGCGGGGCCTCGACGGCACCGGGGCCAGTTCTGCTGGCCGGAGCTGCGGGACCGGCCCGTCGGGCCGCCGCCCTCCTTGCCCGTGCCCGACCGAGCAGCGGTTGGAGCACCGACCCCGCGCCGCGGGCAGTTCCCGCAGGGACGAGCCGCAGCCCGCCCGCCGGCGTTGCCGTCCCGGTGCCTCTGCCGGACTGCGGCGCTGCCGGCGCGGGACCTGCCGAGTGCACGGCACTGCCGGGATCGGCGCCTCTGGCGAATCCCTGCAGGTCAGCACTTGCCGGTCGGAGCATCCTTAGGTGTGCGGAGACAACTTCCAGCTCTCTGNGTAGCTTCTTGTTTTTTCCCCTACGCCCAAGGTGTGGTTCTGAGAGCAGCAGGAGCCTGGCGCAGCCCGTGACCGCGGCCAGCGCCCTGGGCAGGCGCTCCGTGCCCGTTCCCTAAACAGCGGGGAATGCCCGCGCTCGGGGGCGAGGCGGCGCCGGGGGCTGGCGAGCGGGGCCGCCNTTGGGAGGCAGCCAGCGGCGAGAGGCGGCTCCCAGCGCCGAGGGCGGGCGCGCTCCCCGTGCCGCTTCCCGGGGCTCCTGCGGCGGCGGGGGCGGAAGCCTCGGGCGGGACCGGCGGCAGATGGAGCGGCGCGGCCGTTGAACGGCTGCGGGAGCGGGGCCTCGACGGCACCGGGGCCAGTTCTGCTGGCCGGAGCTGCGGGACCGGCCCGTCGGGCCGCCGCCCTCCTTGCCCGTGCCCGACCGAGCAGCGGTTGGAGCACCGACCCCGCGCCGCGGGCAGTTCCCGCAGGGACGAGCCGCAGCCCGCCCGCCGGCGTTGCCGTCCCGGTGCCTCTGCCGGACTGCGGCGCTGCCGGCGCGGGACCTGCCGAGTGCACGGCACTGCCGGGATCGGCGCCTCTGGCGAATCCCTGCAGGTCAGCACTTGCCGGTCGGAGCATCCTTAGGTGTGCGGAGACAACTTCCAGCTCTCTGGGTGAGAGTGGCGGCGGTTTGGGAGAGCTGCGCCCTCCTCGGTGCTCTGGGAACTGCCGACGCTGGGGAAAAGAAAATAAACAAGCAGCATCTGTTTGGAGTAGTGAAAGGGCTGGCTTGTTTCTTTTTACGTCTTAGGCCACTCTGGTTTTCTTTTGCTTAAGTAGAAAATCTCGCGTTAAACACTATCTTTCTTAAATCCTACGTAAAACTACCCCAGTTATAGATCAGGAGAAGGAGGATTTTTTTCCTTAACTATTCAGGTATGTTTGAAGAAGATTAGTTTACTCAGTGGCTTCACTAGGAATGGGAGTGAATCAAAATAGTGCTAAGACTGCTGAAGTTATCTGTAAATAGAATGGACGAAATTCATGGTGGGTATATTGTTTAGCATGAACGTTTTTGTGGAGCTTCCATACTACTTGCAAAAATGGATTAGTTGGATTGCTGACCAAGTGGTTACAGAATAAACAGGTGCAGATGACGGCAATTTACTGTAATATTTGCAGCAGTAATCAAACCAGTTTGAAGTCATGGCTGTAGTGAATATGTAAGACTCATAAAGGGAGGAGTATTTATTCACTTAAGGCCTTGTCACCATTCCACATTTATATGTAGCCGTTGAGAAATTGACTTTATATTGTTGATCAATGTAAAGGTATAATTACAGTATAGGTAGTTACTGCATTTTTAAGACTGTGTACTTTAGTGGAGTTGGAAGGACTGAGCGTAGGATAATAGTGTTTTTTTCGAGGTTAGGGAGTGGCAAAAACATTATGTCTTGAAAGTCTTTGGTTTTACTTGTGGACAGGAACACAAGAACAATCAGAAAGGCACAATTAAAACTTTGGCTGTTCTGACAGTTCCTCTAGGCCTGTTGCCTGTTACAGAGCTGTTTGGTATAGTGAATTTTTGCTGCTGCTTGACATCTAAGTTCACTTTATGTGACTTCAAGTATCTGCCAGCATCCACTTTGCAGTATCGAGAAATATGTAGCTAATAGTGCTCATTGCATTAGCCCTGGGGAGAGATTTTCAGGCCTTTTATCAGCTGTTCACATATAATTTAGTGTATAGAAAATCAAGTTGCCATGCCTTTCTTGCTACAAAAGTTCTTTATTCACAGTCTTAACTATTTCTGTAAGATGGTCTCATTTGCTTGTGAAATGCTGGATTTGAGGAAAAAAATGTGGATATACCAGAAAACAAGGCAACTCCTAGTTTTACTGAAAATAGTTCACAGATACATTTTTGAATAGTATGCAGTTACTGTTCCCTCTCTGAGATGATAGGAAAATTTGTGCAATCTGGGAAGAATTTCAGTTGAAATAGCATTTTTCTTTAAATGTATTACCAAATGATGTAATGTACTACATTACATCTCTTCTTAACTTGTCTAGCCAGGTTGAAAGTGTTAATCTGCAGCTGAAAACTGTTTACCAGCCAGTGTGTTCTTAAATCACTGTTTGAAGTTCTGTGGAGTAATTGCTGGTAACTCTTAACAGCTGAGAAAGTTTGTTTATGCTAACTGCTCAGAAGGTCGTGTTTTGTAAATTTTCAAGCACTGATGTTAGTTAAAGCTTGGAACTCCTGTATAGCTTGTTCACTGGTGGCTCTTTAATACAGAATTTTGTTTCCAGATCTGTGGGGACAAGCTTTGGGAAAGGATCCTCTCATTTCTTCTTTTATCCATTCAGGATTATGCTTTCCTATTGAAAAATTGTTTATTAAAACTGGTTGTGAATAAAAATATTTGTCTCAATTTGGTGAGAAACATGCCCATGTTATTCTCTCTGTACATTCAAGGTAAATAAGAAAAGATTTTAAAAAAATGTCTTCTGCTGGATTTTTTTTTTTTTTTTTGGTTTGTAGCATAGCAAGTTGAGAGTGTGCCCAGCAACTGGGTGGAATATTTTGGAATATGATGAATAGGAGGTGTGCCGAGTAACTGGCTGGCCATGACACATAGTTTCTTCTCCTGGCAGGAGAAACTTGGCTGGACAGTTAGGCAGTTTTATAGCTCATCTATTTTACCCTGAGTCTGAGCAGCGCTCATGGCATAGAGCTCCTGCCAGGCCAGTTGACAAAGTCTGCTCCTGTTCATCACAGAGCTGAATTTGCTTTATGAAACGCTAAGAAAATGTGTGATTTAATACTTACAAGTGAAAAAAAGAAGTGGCTGTAGTTGGTATCCTACCTTCTGAACACAGTTTTCCTGCTGTTGCTGGACAGCAATCCCGTAACCTGGAGTAAATACTTTTTTACATTACAAGTAGATGTCAATAGTTGACACAGGGTTTTACCATGAAGAACTGTATTATGGCTTCATATGCCATTAGAGTATTGGAGCAAATGTGGATTTTGGTAAATGTAATATTGCTATGCTTTGAAATACTAGGCTTCATGTTGAGATCCACCTTTAATTAAATTGTAAGGTTTCTGAGAATTGTGTTATTTCATTTGTTCCTGTAAATCATATTTAAAGCTATATGCTTACATACAAAATAACAGCTTCTGACCTGCTTTACTCCTTTATCGTTTTCACTGTGTCTCTAACAAAAACATGCCTAGGAGATGGAGCTGCTCTCCAGGGCCTGAAGACAGAGATGGTTGTGTGGGGAAAGGGGCAGGGCCGAAGAGCTTTGATTACCTTAGTGCGAGAAACACTTCTCCTGTGTATCTTCAGCTTCCCATTCACTGTTGCTTGGAATAATGGATGTATTTGAAAAATTTAAGGAGAACAGGAGAAGAGTCTTTTTCACGTGATTTCCAGGGCTGTCTCAGGAAGTGAGAGATGTTTTCAGAAAACACAAGAAATTTACCTTTTCTCTTGCATGTAACTGAGTTTTTATCAAATAATTTCAGTCACTTTGCAGAGACATCAGCTGTGGTGCAGTGTTGGCAAACGTGTGGTGTCAAGCTTGGAATACTGATTTGGGCTCTCTTCCTTCTCTTTCAAGTGTTCGTTTGAGTCAGCTCACAACATAGCCACAGGTTTATTCAAATAGAAATGAAAGTCCTTCCTGTTGTGGAGTGTGGGAAGGGACAGCAAGTGTAGCAATAGCTTCAAACCAAGCATTCTATGCCTGAGCCCCAGCCCCAGAGTGGGGGTGAGGACTTGGATACATGTCTGAATTTGCTCAGTTTGGTGAAATTTGTGTGAGGGTGAAACTAGGTTTTTCTCTTGCAATGAATGAGCTGTATCCATTGCTCTGTATACACGTGTTTATCATTAAGTGCAAGACCTTTTGTGCTCGTGCTACTAAGTGGGAGCACTGTCTAGGATCAGAGGCCGTTATGTGTCTAACAAGTAGTCCTATCTTAGATGTGCTTAGTTTCTTAGACTGAGGACTTCAAGATAATACTTAGCATGTTCTTCTCACCCTCATGACCCTGATGAAGAGCAAGTAAATGAGCAATAACAAAATGGAAAGAATTTTGAGAATTTGGGACTGTAGAGCTTGCTGGATGTTTGAAGCAGGGAATTAGCTCCTTTGTGGGTGGATGCCCATCAGGAGCCACTTGAATGCTAATCATTCCAGGGGCCAATTTTGCTAGCTGAATTCCTAATGTACACATAACACTTCTTGAGGTGATTATGTTGTTCTTCTTAATGTATCTGCCTTAAGCAAGGCAACCTCCAATAGTGGAATGACACTGATGCCATTAACTGAATGTCGTATTTAAAAGCTATTTACTCAAACTTTGTCAAGTCTGAAGTCATAGCTGGGTGCCTATGGAATAGTTACTGGTAATGTTCCCTGTTGGAGTGTGTTGCTGTGGGAATGAGATCAAGAAAACATTAGGGGTTGGAATGTGGATACTAGGGTGAAAAAATGTGTCGGAGGGTAATACACACATAGAGATCAGCAGAATTAATTCCAAGCTTTGTCCAAGTGTGTTGCTGTCCTGTGAAAAAGAAAAGTGAGAGCTAGATAATGGTATCAAAAGCATTTGAGGGGAAAAAGTGCTTGAGGCTGGAAAGTGGATATTGGTGTTACCTTAGGGTAGATTCTTTTCTTTCTGCAGTTACTGGATTTTTTTTTTTTTCTAATGGGACTACAGTGTTTACATAAACCTGAAGATCACTGTTCTGAGTAGGCCCATCTGTGTTGGGTGGAAGAAGAAAAGAGTCCATTGTAGGGAACCAAAACCTTAGATTCCAGAGGAAACTGAAGGTCTTTAGAGGATTTCTGTCATCTGACAGACAAAATAATTGGAATATTTTAAAGTCACAAACAAATTATTTCTCCTGTAATCTGGCAACACCTAAATAGATCTCCCTTCATGGAGTGCAGTACCATTTCTGACTATCTTGACTGTAGCTTGGAAAAAAAATTCTGAGCATGCTGGTTTTTCTAGCCTGACTGCTGTTCTGAGCTGCCACTGTTGTAGTTTTATGTGTGCTGCAGCAGAGCAAATGCCAGATTATCCAGCCAGCCCTTGAAGCTGTAACGAGGTTAGCATGCTCTACTAAATATTTATTCTTTTTTCTAGAAATTAACAAGTCAGTATACTGAGTTGCTTTGTTAATGTAGTGGATACAAGGAATGCCAGGTGTTCTGTTTTATGGCTGCTTGCAAGTTAAACCAGATCTGATTCTGCACTTTCTTTTCTTCTCACCTGGCTCTCACTTGCTTCCCCCGCAGCTGCTACTCTAGCTTAAGTTCACATAGCTGCAGTTTGAGAAAGTTGCTCTTCACTGAGGATCACTGTGTACAGCTCTAAAAGAGCTGACTTCAGGGCGTTAAAGGATAACAAGAAGCCGAGATGTTGGCTCCTAGATTCCTATAGAGTTGTGTGGCTGTGCCCAGCATTATCACAATGAAGAGGAAACTCTGACTGTGCAGCTTGCAACAATGGAGGGCTCAAGGGGGAAAACCACCCCTGCTGTTCTGAGCTGTAGCAACCAATTAAAAACTTGATGCTTCACCTGAATTCTCTCCTGAGGTAAGTCCCACAATTTAAAATGCAGCTCTTTATGAAGCAAATGTAAACACTTACTAACTGGAGTTCCAGTAGATGATTTCTGACTTAAAATCTTAATGTGACAGACTGATGGATATAACTGCATTTTTTTCATGGCTTAAGAAATGTCTTTTTAATGCAGAAATGGAATACCGTGGGAATTCTTCCAGAATTCAGAGTTCTGGATTTGTTTCTACTTGCTAGGAGGTTATCCAGTTCAGAATGGGCATGTGCATTTGTTTGGTTGCTGTAAATTATCAGAGAGCCATAGGTGGTTAAAGGATGAGTCCCTTATCTATCTATGAAATATCTCCCTTGGGAACTATTGATATGGTTGCCAGGATTATTATTTTCAGTTAAAGAAAACAGAGCATGTGAATATTTTTAGGTGGGCTTAAGCTTTTTTCTGTGAGAAAGGATGGGTTTTGTTGCGAGCTTTAGCTCTACGGAGGTTCTCATTGAAGAAATAGTACAGCTTGGAAGCTTTCTTAGCTGTGTTTTAAAAATACTTTCTGCACGTTTATTTGATTTTAATTTCTCTTCTGGAAGTAGAGCTACTTGGTTTGGAGTCTTATTTAATAATAGACAAACCTCTCCCTCACAAACAATGCGAACTGGTGCTCTATGTTAAACAAGAAATATTGTGAGCTTGAATTTTCCTCTAACAAGGAAAATGCCATCCTGTCTCAAAAGAATGGCATTAGGAATTTGTGTATTTTTCTTTAAAATCAAATAAATTTTCAATCCAATATTCCTGAGTTATTGATGTATTGATTTAACAATGGGGTTTTTTTTGTTGTTTTCATGGGCCTTGGTTGTCTGTTGAGAGTTAGTTTTCCCTTTTGGTGCTTTACCTTACTTTAATGTCAGACCATCAGATGGATTTTCTTCCAGACTGAAGCTTTTCTGTACATGGGCCTTGACAGGTAACTTTAAAATGTTATGCAGAGGGAAGAGCATAAGCATTTTCAGCTCTGCCCTTAATGCAGACTTACAGTTGACAAAGTTGTCTGGAGGAACTGCTTCTTCTATTTTTTTTTTTCCACAAAATTATTTACATTTTTCTGTTTCATTCAGTTTGACTGTTTGCTTGTTTTGTTTGGGTTTTTTGTCCATCTGTGTCCTGTCCTCCCCCCACCTTTGATGTGCTGAGATCTTTGCTGAACTGAGTTAAATAAGAACGTTCAAAGTAATTTAGGGAAGAATTTATTCTTCATTAGGGAAGGACGTGGTATGCCAAGCTTGGTTTGTGTTTTTTTTTGTCATTCACTAGTTTGCCATTTGTTTAAGTATCATTGTATTGCTCTTGATTTTTGTAAAACCTAGCTCAGTCCTTCTGTACTGGATTGATAAACCAACTGGGCATAATATTGCAAGTATAGGATAATCTACTGAGCTGGCTATTTTTTAACTGTTCTTGTGACAGCAATGTTGAAAGCTCTTTTTGTATGGGAAAAATAATGCTTTGTCACTCATCTCCTAAGAAAAAAAAGAGGAGCCAAAATATCTGTTAGTAACAAAGCTGAAAAAAACAAATGTTTACAACTTGTCCTGATGGGTGTAACCCTTGAGAGGCAAAGATGAAGTGCTTCTTTCTTTACTAGTAGTTAAGGACTTCAGCGTTCTGCCCTTCTCATGAAAAAATAATGTTGTGCAGAATTCAAAATGTAACCATTCTGGCTTTGAGAGCGTAGAAATTATTTGCATGGATGGATGAGTTTTTTTACTTTAGTAAGACAGACAAGGTGTGTGTTAGTTGATGACAATAGTATAGTAGGTGGAATTTCTAGAGGATGAATTTCTGATAATTTTCAGGCATTTGTGTAAAATCGGAAATTCAACCCATGCCAGAGATTTGGGCTTTGCTTTTTAAATTTTTAAAATTCTTTTAAAAAAATTTAAATTCAGAATGTTTAATTCCTCATAAATCAGGTATGGTTATGTGTTTAAAGTTGTTCCCAGGTTCCGAACTTACATTTCTGAAGTGTTACTGCTTTTTCCATTTACCCTCTGAAGTCTTCAGACATAAGCTTTTCTGTATCCTCTGCTGGGTTTGATTCCTGGTCTCTTACTTCCCCTTGCCTGCAATTTTGATCCCCTCCTTCCACCCACATTACGAATCAGCCTCACTAATTCCATCCTTGGCACCCTCATTGAGCTATAGTTGCCTTATTCACTTTTTGAAGTACTCGCTGCTTGGAGGAAGTCCCTTTTTGCTCAATCTTAAATTAGTTTGTAAGTCTATAGCTACTAGTAAAGAAAGATGTACTTCATTTTTGCCTGAAGGGGTAAGAGCACAGCAAGTTGAGTGGATCTTTTTGCATTCTGGCTTTGTGCATTCTTTTAAATCTTCAGATTTAGTAAAAGCCTGGCCTTTCAGCTTGGTGTTTTTCCCTCTGTATCCCATTCTCCCTGTATCTCATTCTTCTTCCCTGACTTCACTCTGAAACTATAAATTCTTCTTTTTATAAATACGCTTTTGTGTTTAAAAATTGTGTATTCTGTTTTACCTAGCTCAATGCATCTTATTCCCTTGTATTTATACGGGCATTGAGAATATTTTTCACTGTACTGTTGAAGGGGAGAAGGATCTCCCAGGCCCTTTTATGTGGCATTTTAAAGTGGGTTCATTCACTGTCTTTACAGTTGCTGATCTCATCTGTTTACTTATTTAGAGTTGAGTGGTGCCTTTGACATTGCAGGACTTGAAGCTGAGGTCTCAAGGCTGGCAGTGATAGCTACAGCCATGAAGTAGAATTTTTTTTTTTCTTTATTCAAGCAAGTCAGATTTTACCTATGACTTTGTTGGGCCAGTAGCAGTAATTTTATTAATGTATTACATGCTGTCCTTTCTCAGAATTAGCTACATATATAATTTGACATCTGCATGATAGATTATCAGGAATTAGTTGTAGAAATGAACTGATGGAGCTGAGTCAGATGTATCTTTACTCCTTCAGCTTCTTCATGCTTTTCTCTTGTTTCCTGATGGTTGATCAGGGCTTTTTTGAAACAGGGAGAGGGCTCTGGTTTTCTGCCAAGTGATATGTGCAGGAATCAGACGACTTTGGAATCTAGATAACTTTTGTGATTTGTTTTGATGGTTCTTTTGCAGGGCACAAAATCCCTCCTGCCCCATCCTAGGTATTGCTGAGATATTCTCAATACACCAGACAATGCTTGTTCACTTTTCTGGAAAAGCAAGGTGAAAATATAGAAGACTGGGAAAACCAAAGCATTTTATAAGCACTTTTTCAGAGCTGGTATGGTGATAACGAGGGGTATAAGAGAGAATCTGAAGAGGCTTATTTTGGAAAAGTAACAAGGATCTGACATCACTGTCTGAACTGTTGGAATCTGTCTGATTTCTAAGCATTCTTCTTTGACTGTTCTTATATTTCTGCTGCCCAAACATTCTTACAAACTTTCCAGTCTTCCTCCCAAAATACACTACTGTAATAGATCTTTATCCATAAATCTTAAGTTAATAAAGGAGGAGGGAAATGCAATGAATTCTAAATGTTGGATGAAACCTTAAAAGTATACTTAAAATTATACAATGATTAATTTTAGAAAAAAAATGGGGATGTGGTACTATGAGTTTTAGAAATATTCCAACAAAATAATTGGTTCTTTAAAATTTTTTTTGATGGTGTTTTTTGAGATACTTTTTATTGCTTATGGGCTCCTGTTGTTAGGTTTTCTTCCTGCTTTTACTTGCCCCTAAATTTTCCTGGATTTTGTAGTTATAATATGTAAAGCCTGCCAGATAACAGGTTTATAGGAATTTTTTTTTTGAAGACTGCTTACCAGTACTTAATCACAGAATAAGATTTTATGTTAGAATTGAAATTGTTTGGAAATAATGACACATAACATAAATGCTGAGATTTCATCCTATACTATACTGTTGCTATAGATGCAGTCTTTGAAATGACTTGGTACCCTGACTGAGTGGTTTGTGGAAAGATCTCTGTGGTGCTGATTAGTGCTCTGCCATTCTGCATAAGAGGCAGCTGTCCTGAATTCTGTCTCCACTAAAGAACAGCTGGATATTCCTTCACATTTCCTGAATGAAGTCTGTTTATTCTCTGACAAGCTGATGCTCTCTTCCTGCTTGTGGTGGAGGTGGACAGTAGGAAATTACGTGTCTAGTGAATTGTTTATTTTGTAAAAATGTTTGTCGGGACCACTTGGAAGAGGTTTAACAGCTTAATGTAGAAATGCCCTTGCAAAATTCTACCCTAGTTCATTGGGATGAGTGCAGTTAATTTGCTGACAACATACTCTCAGTAAAGAAAAATGGTTGTGTATTCAGAGTCCTTCTGTTAGAGGAAAACAAAAGCTCTAAGTTTAGAAGTACTTGATAAAGTTTTAACTTCCATTTAAAAATAATTTTAAAAGCTGAATGAGATCTGGAAAGCTCCATCTACACTTATCGACCTTTCCCACATCCTGTCGCATCATATTTAACATCTCAGTCATACACTGACTGTTTCCTTGAGTCAGTTTGTGGTATCATGTGAATAAATGCTCAACATGGTCGAAAGATCTCCCATGTGTCTGTAAAAGACATGTGATCCTTTACAAAAAATAAAAGGGCATAGCTAAACATGGCGTAGCATTGGTTGGAACTGTAAACAGTCATTTAACTCAAAAAGCTTTTGGCTTCTGATGATAAAATGAGATCCCTCCGAAAATGTGAGTCACATTCTCAAACTGATGTAGCTGTACCACTGTTGTGTACCATTGTGTTTACCACTGACTTTGATTGACAGATATTTTGACTTAAATAGTTAAGTGACAGCAAGAAAGAAGTGACTCGGTCACTTTGTCTATGAGAAAAGCTGATTCATGCAAAGGTCTGACACTGGATGGGGAGATCTTCCTCTTCCCCCCATTTTTTTTGTTTCTTTGTTTGGATGTTGATAGTCATTGAATAATTGATAGAGGTTGCATACCTCTCTCCTTCCTTTATGGACTCTCTAGGTAGAAGGAACTTGTGTGTCTTGTTCTCAACTGAGTAGGTTTGCTGCTGCTGTTGTGCTGATAGATGCAGTTTGTTGCAACTTCATGTCCTATGCTTCAGTCAGAAGAAGCCAGTGATAAGTTGCTGGTAATCAAATCATGGAAGTCTGGGGTCGTTCCTCTTTCTGTTTTTAATGTTAGACAAGGCTTTTGTTTCTTTGTCTGTATTCACCTTAGGATATTGTAGTTTTTGATGTTTTTGGAGTCTCAGCTTTGAATTTCTGTATCCAAAGAGCCTTTCTGCTTTAAGCTAACAGCATTATGCTACTGACTAAATATCCATGTAATAAAAATTCCTAAAATTCTGATCATTATCATTATTTTATGTGTGTCAAAAGAACAGTGGGATGGCCATTAGCCACAATTTCAGTTCTTCTCTGACATGAAGCCAGAGTTCTTTTCATGGATTTCCTCTGTTGGGAGGTACTCAAAACCCAACCCATACTTACTGGGAGAGGGAAAATGTGGTGCTTCGGAGAGGTCGATGGGCTTCAGGTTACTGACACTTAGTTTTACTCAGCAGGGTGAGGGTGAACTTTGGACAAGTTCACAGATTTGTGAGTTTTAGTGCTCCCTTGTTTATGTTTTGTTCTGCTTCTGTGATCTGTATAGATAGCTGCTCATGAACTTTTTATCCAAATTGACTGCTCTGGTTTTTCACTTGTTAACTTCAGTGTTATGACAAGTGAAGCACTGATCTGCTGCAGTTAAATGTGGACAAATTTTGGAGATTTTAGCAAATGAACTATCTGCAGCTTATCTCCTACCACTAAGGAGTAGACACTCTGGTCAAGTTGATGTTCTGATCTGCGTCCTTGTCACTTTGGCTTATTCTGCTGTACAGTGCTGGCAGTAATTTTGCCTGTTCTTTACCCCTACCACAGGCTGTTTTCTGGCCAGACAAATCTAAGGTCCTCTACTGCCCTTGAATCAGGGCTATTAACTTCTAAATAAAAAGTTTGTCCTATATTGGTAATAGCAGTTGCCTTTTTGTTTTCACTGAGATTGTGCTGACACGCAGCTTACCACTTGCTTGAGGATAAATGGGTAAAAAATGTGGATGTGTTATAGATATAGCTAGTAAAAGTTTCCTCATTTTATAAGTTTTTAGTGATTTAATGTATTCAGTAAACAGCAATTTCTTCTAAAACTTTTGAACAAATAAAGTGGTAAAGAGTTAAGCACTCTTGGTCTTTCTATTTCTAAAGTGTGACAACATGTAAATGGCATGTTCATGAGTTAGTGCATGGTTACAGAGTATGAGCATGTAAGTAATTTAAAATGCTATTTGTCTGGTTACTTTTATGGGTAAGAATGTGGAAAATACTGCATTTCTGACAGGATTCCAACTGTTGTGATAGCACATGATACAGAATTATTAAATAATCAATGTCATGTCTGATCAAATGTTTTAGACATATTCTTTTAGGCATTCTACAGATGTTAAATTCAGGGAAATATATGCTGTTATATTCAGGGAAAACTTCTAAATCCAGGGAGAACTTAGAGATGGTTTCAGATATGAGGAATTTGTGTGTTTTACAGGCTTTAGGAGATCTGCCAGCTTAGATATTTTTGTCCTTTCCTTTTTGTCTGAAGTTTCTTGTGTGGTTTTTTACGTGACTTCCTGGGTGGGAGAAGTGTGTTACTGTATATAGTTAACATTTATGAACTTAAGTCACATTGTGTCAAAGTTTTCTGTAAACGTCTGCATGCTCTGTAGGTCAGGTAAGTAGCATGTCAGTATTTTCATAAGGAAAGAGCCAGGAAGATAAAATGCTGCTAAGTTGAAGGGTGCTGTTTCTTATAATGACAAGGCACTTAGTTGTGGGGACTGATAAATAAAGCCTGTGGACAAAGTGCCCAGCTGTACTTTAAGATGAAAACAGGATGTTGGTTGTATTGCTGCAGGACTGCTGTATAAATCAAAGGATATGCTGTTATTGCTGTTTAAGGAAGCTGTACTCCCTTAGAGTGGTTCTGTATATAAAAGAATGGTAATTGCTGTGCTTATCAAGGACTGGCAGTTCTCCTTTTCCAATTGTGACCTGGTGAATCCACCTCAAGCTCAGTGACTTAAAGCCTTGCTGGTTATTTTAATCCCCTATTCAATAGGACAAACAGAATAGGGTTATTTTTATCTCTTTATGATTGCTTAGAACAAGTAGAAAACCCCTTTGCTATATTTAAGTCAAAGGTGATTTTACTGAGTAAGATGTGAAATATTTCCCCAGTGCCTGTTAAACCCTGTTGGTTCAAGCTGTGTCCAGTTAGTTGTGGCATCCAGAAATGTCCAGGTGGCTTTCTCCCCATGCCAGTGTCCTTGCTGATTTTTTTTGCATTCACTTGTAGCCTCTTTAAATTTTTGTTTGATAGCTTAAGCCATTTTTGGTTTGTTTTCATATTCTTTTAAAGGACTTCTTTGCCCTGTTTGTACTGTTCCACTGTTTCTTAATGTCAGCTAGAATGATGTTGCCTTTGATTTTTAAATTAATAGTTTTTATGCTTCTAAGCACTACATCCATGTATACTTTCTCTCCTCAGGAAGAAGGTATGCCAAAATACTTTTCTGCTTTTGATTTCCACGAGTTTATTTTTGTCTTCAGGGAAATCATAGAATTATTTGGCTTGGAAGCAACCTTTGAAGATTATCTATTGCAACCCCCACAATAGATCTGTGGTGCACTGTAGGGTGGCCTAGATTGTTATTTAGGAAGTAGAAGTAAGTTTTCCTTAGGCAGAAGTAGCTGGATCTGGAACAACAATAAGTACCTGGATAAAGGTTGAATTGGTATTCCTGTAATATGCATACGTTTTTATAGAAATTTTTTTGGATAAGTCCTCAAAGCCGGAACTATTTTGGTAGAGTGATTTTTAGCACTGATTTTGCAGTGAGTTTACACTGATTAATAGAGTGTTGTTATCCTCTTAGCATTTGTACTCAAGTGCAGAGTTAGCCTCCCTGCAGTGAGAATCCTGACCAGAGTCAAATGGGAAGCTATACTGCTGATGGAAACAGAGTAACAGAGAAAGAAAAGGAGAAGGCAGCAATGGTGAGTCAGGTGTGCAGTACTCTAAGGGAAAGCAGATATAATTCACTCCTGAAAGAATATTCACACAGCACAAACTTAATATTATTTTAATATCAATTGTGCTTTGTACTGAAACATAAATTCATCTTTCAAATGCATCATTTGCATGAAGTTTGATGCTCATAATGACTATTCCATTATTTACCATCACTTATCTAGATTTCACTGAAATTCTGTGAGGGAAGGATATTGCAGGAACTTTGTAGGCAGCTGTGTTTAGTCTCATGAGATACCTATTGGTATCTCCTTTTCATAATTCCTGATTCCTTATGGTACCCACTTTTCAGTATTTATCAAAAATGCTGATAAAATAACTTTATTTAAAACTAGGATTTGACTGTATTCCAATAATAAGTAATGGATGTGTTTTTGAAGAAATAAGGCCTCTCTAATCTACTTCTTTCTGCTTTTTCACAGGAGAGGAAGAAGTCTCAAAATCTTAAATGTGTTTCATTTCTTTACTAAGCAGTTGTAGGAATTAATCAGTTGAAACACGAGGAGTTTCTGTAGTACAGAACAAGTTATATTGATTTTGCTTGGGAGGACACAATACTATGTACAGAGATAAAAAGCTTCTGTGAAGGAGAACCTTTTCTGAGGCCTGAAATTAATCTTTGAAAACATATTTGTCAGTTATCAGATGTCCTAGTGTCTGCAGCAGCTGTTAATTAAATAAGGATAGTGTTTTTGGGTTGAACAGTGATTTTGGAAAATGCACATAATATCTAAATAGCCATGCTCTCTGGTTATTAAAGATAAACTTTAAATTCTAGCTCTCCATAAAAATGTGTGGTTCTTTAACAGGCCAGAAGCATGGTTATCAGGAGACATGCTGTGGAATTACCCTGGTGTGACCTTGTAACTGATGGATTTGAAAAGCATTAAGCATTATTTAAACTGGTTCAGTACTCTGAAGGCCTCTTAATTGTACTGCCAGTGTTCTTTTTCTTAGAACTTGTGATGAAGGGGGACATGTTCTGGAGTGCTTGTCTCAGTTACTCACTCACACAGGCAGCTCTCACTCTGCGCTTCTATTGTACCTTAAAATAATTGTGACTTGTTTGCTTGTTTGGTTTATTTTAATTTTGAGCAAGTGCTACGACTTTTCATCCACAAAGCAAATAGCTGTTGCTTTTGATTAGTAACTTAAACCTTGGCAAGTTTGTAAATTCCTCAGCAGGGCACTGGTTTTGAAGAGCTACTTATGTTCCAGGAGAAAACTTTTGAATGGATTGTTTCAGAACATGTGATTTTAATCTTTTTAAACTTTTTTCCTGCTTCTGTACTACATTATCTGCACTGATTTACTCCTTTCCTTCAGGAAACACATTTGCATTACAGATCCGGTCTTCTGTTTATTTAGTTCCTGCTACTTATTGCTTCCATGGGGTCCTCTTTGACCTTACAATTAATAGAAAAATGACTGATGTTCTGGGAATTAAATCAAGAAATTAAGTACAAGGAGCTGATAAATTCTGATGGATTCTTTCACTGATGAAACTTCTCTTTCAACATGCTGAGATACTCAGTAGTAAAATAAAGACTAAAAATCTCGTGAGGAGGATGTTTTTCATAGAACCTCTGATACTTCACTTAAGGCTTTAAACTAGAAAAGTCAGGGATAGCACCAGTTCCTGTTGTTAAGTGTTGGCTTTGTCATCAGAAAATGTCAGTATTTTCTGGAAGGTACTCTAACCTGGTCTGAATCAATTCTTATTGATCTGAGCTGTTTTGACTAACTGACTTGTAGGTAGAATAGTTGCATTGCACCATAGCATTTCATAGTCCCAGCTGATACAGACTGACTTCTATTTTAATTTGGTCAGCAGATATAAGGACTCCTGCTGCAGTTAGTGCAGTACTGAAATAATACTAAGTGTAAGAGATAATTCAGTTTGCTTTCAAGCTTAATGATATGCAGCAAATCCAGTGAAATAACAGTGAGGGTGCTTTGTTGGTTTATTTAAACTGTATAATGTTATTATAATTTTGTTGGAAATAAGCAAGACTGGTGAGAGATAAAGCTGTCATGTCAAAGAGTTGAAAGGGTTGACCACAATGTTTTCTGCTTAATGTCACTTTAAATGTCTAGGCTTCCTAATTTAGTCTGATTTGAACATAACAGTGTCGTGTTTGGAGACACAGGATGGCAAGAAAGGAAGCAGATGATTTATATCCCTTAGGCTTCCCTAAGTGGGAGTTTCAGACTTGAATTTGTCAATAAAATACTGAGATTTTTCCAAAAGAGCTACATGATTGAAGAAGGTGGGGTACCAAGGCTGCAACTGGATGCCTTGGCAGCTAAGCTGTATGTACTTTTGCCAGAATGGAAGAGATAATTGCCTTTTGTCTTTAGTATTTAAAAAAAAAAAAATAATATGAATGGGAGTAGACAACCTGAAAAGGCAGTTTCATCCCTCCAGTGAAGAAGATAAGAACCTGGCAGTTTTAAGTTTATGGTTGGACTTCATAATGTTAAGGGTCTTCTCAAACCTAAATTACTCTATGCTTCTGTTGTTTCCTTCACTCAGTCACTCAGCTTCATCACTTAACATCAATTGTGATAAAGTTATGCAGTCATGTAATTATAAAAAGATAGAGAAATTATATCTTGTCCTAGCTGGAAAATTTCTTGCAATTTTCTCAGAAGTTTTTGTCATTGTTGCTAGTCTTTGCTTTTGACAGACACCTGATATCATTATTAGCCACCTTTCACACCAGAAAGCTAATGGTGTAGAATATTTTAAAGGCTGTTGGGTCATATTTGTGGTCTGAAAAAATGTTTGACACAGTCTGCAATGTTACCATGGCAGAGGTATCCCCCATTCAACCCTGTTTCACATTGGCAAATATGCAGAAAATGGAATTATGAGAGTATAAATGGTGGTGAGCTTGAGAAATCATGTGACCTTATGCACAGAGATAGTGCACTGGCGTGAAGTGTTTAATGAACATCCACTTTTTTTAGCCAGATTAGGATTTTTTTGTTTAGCTAAGAGATTCAGCTGGGCTGCTGGTGAGTATTTAGAAGGTATGCTCTCGTGGTTCACATCGTGGTTAGCAGTGGGACCCAGTGAGGTTGTGTGCCAATGGCTGGTCCTTAGATCAAGAGCATAGTGAGAGGCTGGTGGACCTCATGAAGAGGCATCCAGAATCACTCAGTTTGCTCTGTCTTTACCTGCTGTAGCTCCTGTTTTGACAGGTGAATTCTGGTATCTCTTAGCAGCAAGTCACACCTTGTTTGAGGCTCTTTATGTTAATGAAATGACCAAGCTGTATCCTGTTTTTCTGCTCCCTGTCAGTATGTCTGAATCAATACTAGACCAGCTTTGTCCAAAAAACTTAATTTGTGGCTGTGCCACAACTTTGAACACAGAACCGTTTATGTATTATGGTAGTGGCAGCAACATGATCCATCAATTTTCCATTCACCTTCACTCCTCCATCCTTTTGAAATTGTTAAAGAAGTCTTCATAACTTCTGAGTGGAAACTGGGAGAGAGACAAGATTGCCCAAGTGTGATGGGGCTTCTTCATCATAGTTTTTGGTCTCCTCTTGGAAGGATTATGATGATAAAAGTCAACTGTCTTAAGTTTTTAATTTGGCAGAATTTGTACTCATGAGATCGTTATTCTGAACATTTCAAAACTGGCTTTACATGGCTTATGCTGTAAATCATGCCCTTCAGACAGATATTTTTGTCTCTTCTGGTTTTTTTTTGTTTTTTTTTGATCATGTAGTACTTGGTTGTTCATTTAAAAGAAAATATTTGTGTTCTGAAAACAAATGACACACACGCAGCTGTGTAGCCAAGTGACCCAGAGAAAATGAGTTCCCATGGTCTATGTGTATGTGCGAGTGATGGGGACCAGAACTTGTTTTTTTGTTTTTTGTCCAGTAGTTCAGTTGTGCCTGGCCTCAAGGGAACATGCAGCCATGCTCCTCATCCTGTTAACTTTCCATGGGAATGGAAGAATGTGCCTTGCAGTGCTGGCTAGGAGTATTGTGCAGGGTTTGGTTTGGCTTTTTAAAATTTCTTATACTTAAATGCTTAATGGGTTGTGCAGAAATTTGGACTAAATATTGACTGAGGACGAGTGTTAAATTTTGTGATACTGTGGTTTTTAAGAACTGGGCATAAATGTTTTCCATTGCAGTGACAAGAACTATACAGCCATTTATTTTCTGTCCTTTATGTTCTTGAACAAATATTTATGTTCAAGGATATTTGAAAAATGAAGGGAAATATTTAGTCATCTGCATGAATAAATAACTTTGAAGTTCTCAGATACCCAAGATGTGAAAGCATAGATTATCTTTGTTTTTGGTTCCACATTGGGTGGGACAGGACTAGGATTAGTAGAATTCTTTCTTTGGTATTTGGTTTTGAGTCAAAATTAGGCTATTTGATTTTTATTTTTTTTTTCCCTTGGTGGGATTGTATGTGTGTGCAACCTCTTATCTAGAACTGAAAATTCTGTAATGGCACATCTGAGACCAAGTGCTGTTCCAGCTACTAACGTCCAACTAAGAAAGCTTAATGCATTGGCTAGTTTCTGCTGTCCAGAAACATTATTCCAAAGATGTGAAAAATATGTACAAATTAACTATGAGCACTAAAATGCCTTAAATAAGGAAATTAAATAGCAGAAGAAAACGTAATTCAAACAAAAGACATGCTGGTTACTTCCATATGTCTTCTTAGACACAGCTTCCAAAGTCCATACTTTTAAGGATATGGCCTTGATGAACAATGTACCTACTTCCCAAATTTATCCACTTTTATTTAACTTTCTATTAATGGCATAGATATCAATAGAGGGGCAGAGAGTAGTCTGTTGGAAGCATATTAGGTTGCATCTAGTGTGTCTATTTTTTGTTTAAATAGTTACTTTATTTAGAATTGGAGTTCACTTCCATTAGCTGCATTCAGCACGTGACCTTGCAGTGTTGTATACAAACAGTATCATAGTTGATGTTGAACTGATGAACTGGGAAGTTCTTGTATGAAGTGTTGGAAATACACTTACTCAGTGTCTGCACACCAACAATTCAATAGAAGCCCTTGCTCTCCCATTCCAAGCAGAGGAAATAGTAACAGACAAATCTTGATAGTAATAATTTTCCTTTGAGTTTTGTGGTTGGCTGGTGGTTTGTTTTGGTCTTTCGGTGGTTTTTGGGTTTTTTTTGAGAGAGAGGTGCCTTACTTACTCTTTTATTAAATACATGATTTTAAAGCAATATTGACACCAGCTGCTGATGTTTTGGTACCAAAATTAATTTATTTTTTCTGGGTCACTAACTTTTTAATTTAGTCTTTGTCAGGCAGAAACCCTTTATTAGCATGCAGAGTGCTTTAGTATGTAGTCTAAAGTCCTCGCAGTAGGCAAATATGTGCTTTAATAAAATTTATATAGCTTTGGCAATCAATACTATTACATAATCATCTGCCTTATCTAATGTTAAAGTCACAGCTTTATTGGTGTGTTTCTCTGCCCATATAATACTGTTATGCTACCTAATAGCAAAATAATCTCCATATACAAACAGTTTTAAAAATACAGGGAGCAATCTTGTAGCAGAAAGAATGACTTATATTTACTTGACACTTAGAATAACTGCCAGTTGACTCTTGAGCTTCTGTCTGAGGGGAAAAAATTAAAACTTTGTATATTTTAAGAATTCTTGCCCTCTGGAGTGAGAAAAATGATAGCAGGTGAATTGGTGTTCTGATTTGTATTGTGGTGCAACTGAACCAAAATACAACTTTGTTTATTTTCATTTGTTACTCATTGTACTTTCAAACTGAAAACTGAAATTGATCTAGGATTCCAGCAACTAAAATGTTTGTGCATAGTCATAGAGTGTCTGTTGGTTCAGAATCTACTGAAATATGAAATTTATGCCTTGAAGTGGCTTTTTTATAAAGTAGAAAGTAACTTGCAATCCTGGATGACCTCCAACTCTCCATTGAAAATTGGTTAGTTCACTAAATGAGCAGGAATAGCGCTTATTGCAAATGTTTCTGCTTTGACTCAACTGGCAAGGATATAAAATATGAGGAAGAAGAAGCCAACAAAGCAGATTAAATAGACTTCTAAGTTTAGCTTTGAAATACTGCTATACTGAGTAATCTAATTTGGATGAAATTAAGTATAATTCTTTTATATATGAATGTAGAAGGGAAATGTTTTAAAAGCATATGGTAGTATTGAATGCTGTGTTAAGACTTTTTCATATACTTTTTAAAACGTTAATACTGTCCTTCCTTTCAGAGAAAGAGAGATCTGTTTGAGATTTTGCTATCTCAGCACTGATAAAAAGTCATGGTATAAAGAAAATTCTTTAGCTTTTGTATGAAAATGCATGTGCTTCGGAAAGATTTTTTTCTTGAATTGTTTCAGAATGAACTGACAAACCCAAAATAGGTATCAATTCTTAGCCTGTCTTTACAATAGCATTCTTGTGTTAATGCTCTTAAATACCGTTTTATGAATTTATAAAATACCCTGACAATTCTGAAGTAGGTGCCTCTCTTATGATGTAATTTATATTCTAGGGATATTTGTTGCTGGAAAATACATTTGAAGGAAAACTTCTGAATCACTTCCCTGTTTTATACAGATGGGATTAGATATGCTCTGATTTGTCTGGAAAAGAATTAACAGCCAAGTAGTTTCAAAATACAGCCTACTTGCAGTGCCACCCTGTGGCTTTCTTTTTTCATGGCTTCTATTAAAGCCACCAGTTTCTGTTGCCTCATCCCCAGAGGGATAGTTACTTATGAACTTGTAAAATGTTTGTGCTCCTAGCTGCAGACCTGGTCTAACCAGGGTAGTAAAGCACACTTTTTTTGCCTGTCTTTAGCATTATTTGTCCTTGCTGAAACCTGTTTATATGAAGAACCAGAACGAGAATTTCTGAGCAATTCCAGCTCATTCACTTACTGCATCAAATCACTAAGCAATGCCTGGTTTGGTCATTGAAAAGGAAAGATCACACTGGAGTTGGAAAGGAAAATGTGTCATTTCTCAGCAATAACCTGAAGGACTGTGATAATTGGTCTCAGCAGTTCCAGCAATGTTACATATGCAAATAGTTTATTTCTAGGTAGTCAGTTTTCTAGGCAGATGGTTTAACTTTAAAATTAGACTGTCTAGGTAGACATAACACTGCTTATGGAGGTAGTTGATTTTATTTTGTATTCAAGAAGTCTGTGTTTTTGTTGACTTAAACTGAAGGATGTCAGAGAGACTTTGTTCCTAAAAGCAGTGTTATGCTTTGAAGTAGTAGTGCTTTGCCTTGCACCATTTTACAGAGTTGCTCAAATCTTGGTGGGATAAGTACCCGAATGTTTAAGACTGGTTTCCATATATAGGAAGTAATATAATGTAGAAGCTGTTTCACACCAAGCAAGCACATAGGAAGCAAGTTTTCAGCACTGCTCCTGCTTGGCATATCTTGGAGAGGAAAAGCTTTCCCATCCTCACAGCCAACTTAGGTTTAGTAACATCTCTGGATGAAAGGTGGGATTTTACCCGTGTATTTTCTTACTATCATTCTGGCAGGGAGCAGCAGAACAGCCCTTTGCACAGGTGGGAGCAGTAGCATTCCTGCTCAGTGGGGCCTCAGCAGCATTCCCTGGGCTTGTGGCCACAGCCACCACCTCTCCACCACACCCCAAAGGCTGACCTGCCACTCCCTAGCATTTGGATACCCATTTGGGTCAGTGCTCTTAGTGTTGTGAGAGTTTTTATTGTGGTACTTTGAACACGCTTTCAGTGTTTTCTTGCTGGAGAAGTATTTATTTGAACCAAGGACACTTCCCACACGCTCTGCTGTTGTTTCTGTGCCTGCCCCAGAGCCGCTGGCGCTGTGCGGAGGCAGGCGAGTGACTAAGGGGACAAAGCGAGTCTGGGCTAGCAAAGCCTCAGCGTTGCTGAGGCACCTCTGGGCTCCAGCCTCTGCACCGAGGGCTTGGTATTTCTCAGTAAGAGAAAGGAAAAATGTGAGAGCATGGTAGGTATCAATCTGTATACTTAATGTGTCTAGGCTTTTCTCATAAGCAGGTGCTTATATTTACACTTGTCTCCTAATTGCAAAAGTTTTATACTTGGTCTTTTTTGGAAAGTGGATGCTTTTTTCCAAATTAACATATTTTGTGTGTAAATTGTAGGTAGAGCTGTATGACTGTGGTATCTGAGTTCTTGCAGAATCTTAAAAGCAGACCTGGAAATATCTGATGCTACAGTCCATACATGTAGTTGTACTGTTTGTTGGAAAGTTTTGTAGTAAAAGTTGGAAAGTCTTAAATAGTAAGAGATGAAAATGCAATTTTCTTCTTCCAGTGTTGTCAGGATGATTCCATTCTTTGTCAAGCAGGCTTGTGTTTCTTTTATTTATTATTTTTATTATAAATGCAGTATGTATCTAAGCAAAATGGTGGACAAAAATCTTACAAAGAAAGAGTTAAAAACTGTACTTTATTTTTGTCAAACAGTTTTGAGTCCTGCAATACTTGCAGTTAAATACATGTTTTGGTAAGTCTGGATTTCCATGTAGGAACAAGCACAGGTAGAAAGGGATATGAGGAACAGGGACAGAAGTTTCTGATTACTTGTCTTCATTTAAGAAGCTTGTTTGTTCTTTCTACTGCACGTCAGGCTTCTGAGATACTGGGGTTTGTAAACCTAAATGTCTGATTTAAGTTAGTTATTGCAGAAGTCCTTCAGGCTGCTATAAATTGCAATGGAATGAACAAGTTAATTGTACTTTAGATTCTGAGTTTTGTTTTTAAAATGACTCAAGTATAAGTCATGGACAGTTCTGATTGCTCCTTAAAACAGAAGACAGAATATGGAAATGTACACGTAAATGTAGGTTCTTTTGTATCACAGGTTCTGACTTGAGTCCTTCCTGTATTAGTATTTTGCCTGGCACAATGTTTCCTTCAATACCATGGATCACAAAAGAACTGTAATTGTATCTTAAGAAAATGTATTTCAAAACTTGTACACTGTGTATCAAATTCTCATTAGTCTTCAGCATTTTGGATAAAAGCCTGTTAGTGTCTCTGGTGGCTTTTCACTGGGAGAGAAAATCACTGCTCACTGTTGAGAAAGTGAAATTCGTGACTGTGCTGTAAGCCCTGCCATATCCTTTTGATAGATGCTTTTGTTTGTCTTTCTTTAAAATAAAATTTAGATTATTGTCACAAGAGCTCACCTCTGAAACTTTCTGTCTCTAGGAACCTTTATTAAAAGACACATTTTGGATTGTACAAACAGTCAAGAAGGGGAGAGGAAAAAAGCAAAATACCCAAGGGGAAATAAAAAACGTTTTTGATACATGCTGTTCCTTGAATTCTAGGATATGCTGTCTCTAACTTGGACTGTTTGATGTTTTATAGGAAAAAATATTGCCAGAAATAGTCACTTGCTGTAACTGTTTGCCTTTCTGTTGAAGGCTTGCAATGTTTATGGGGCTACAGTAAAACACTGAGTCATAAAAACTTGGTGTAGTGTATTCTTAAGTTTAAAACCAGATAATGCAGATAAAGCAGGCTGAATGTTGTATGACTGTAACCATAATAATGTAATGCTTTCCTAGCAGCACATCAAGACAAAACTCCTAGAAACACTTGTGAATTTGCTATGTTATAAGATACTTATTATGCATGAGTAAATATATTCATTTTTCTCTCTTTCTCTCTTCTTTTTTTTTTTAATATTTGGTAGAATTTCAATGTTTGTAGTACATGCAAATAGAAGTGTTTCAATATTTGTATCACCTCCTCTTTTAATCTTTTCTGAGTAGGCAGAAAATCAAGGGCATGGTCCAATTATGTGTAGGGATTTTTAAGAACTTGGAATTCATTAGTATACAAAGTTTTGTTAAGCATTTCTGTGCCATTACACGGAGCAGACAGTCTGCACAGGCAGCATGGCGCTGTGTGATGAGCTGAATGCCCCATGCACTGAGGGAAGGTTATGGAGCAGATTGCCTAGGGTGATATCATGTGGCGTGTATGGGACAACCAGGGGTCTGTCCCAGCCAGCATGGTTTTGGTAAAGGTAGGTTCTGCATGACCAACTTACTGTACTCCTGTGACAGAGTCTAGGGGATGTTGCTCAGCTGGGCCTTAGTAAAGCTTCTGATACCCTTTCCCAGTCCAATGCTTTTTCCAGCATTGGACTGGAGAATCTGTAGCTGCTCGTGGCTTGGATGGGTGTACTCTGTGCTGGGTCAAAACCACATGTAATAGAGACTGAATGCACTTGCACTTCTGAATATTAATCTGGAATTAGGGATTGAAGCAGAGAAAACCAAATGAGCCTTTTGAAATTTTTTTGATTCAAGTAACATTTTCATCATACTGACCTGTTGCATTTGACCTTCTTTGAGATATTTTAAACTGTTTGTAATCTCTGCTTTATCTATAATGAAGTCTGTATTTTGGAAGGCATACTTCCTTATCTTTTATTTTTTTGTCTTTGTTGATTTGAGCTTTCTTCTACAGAATGACAGAGAGAATCCCTAAATGTGACTAGCTGCCCCTTGCTGAAGCTGGTGTGATAGACTCCCAGTTTAGTTGTCTGTGATACTGATTCCAAAGACAGATGCTTATCTGGATTATGGAGGTTATGTGTGTGTGTATTAAGAAAGAACACTGTATTGTTCTTCCTCATTCCTGTCTCGTGGGTAGCAGGGAACCTGAGGCATGTTCCTTCCCACATGCTGTCTTTATAGCCATGGACTTCGGCTCCCCAGACAACTTCTTACCCTTCTGAAATGAAGACCCTCTTGTAAATCAGTTTCAGCTTCTGTAAAACAAAACTCTTTCCTGAGTTGTTTGATGTCATTATTAAAAAGGGGAGGACTTTCTATACAGATTTTAGTATTTATCCTTGTCATACAATTAACTGTAAAATTTTTCCATTATCTTGTGTATACTTCACTTTGAAGAAGTACCTGGAACTTGTGTGACAAATTTTATAACTGTAACATATATCAGTTTTTTTCTTTCTGTCATCTGGTAAGCACAGAAACTCAAAACTTAAATTAAGAGAACTGTTGCACCAGATGCACTGTTCTGAAGAATGAAGTGAGGGAATCCTGGGTGAAGCAAACACAAGGTGTCCTTGCTTCACAAATTGCTGTTTAACGTTGAAACATTGCAATTATTTTTAACTTTTTTGTTTGGAAGGAGAGGAACGAGTGTTACTGAACTTGACCAGAGGTACAGGTTTATAAAAACTGCATTATACTGTGTTCAAATAATCAGAACAAGAAACTTGTTTAACTTCTTAATAAAGATACATCTAAATTTATTGCTGCAACACTGCCATAGAAAGATTTGTCACAGTACAGAGTGTTGTGTCAAGGAATGGATATGATTATGGAAACTTGTATGTGAAACTGGATCTGAAAGTTTCTGAATTAAAATATGGGATTTTTCCAGAAGAAAATCATTGTAAGAGCTTTATTTTGTCTATTATTCTTTTTATTGGCGTTTTAGGTCTCTGAAGTGATTTAAGTAAGCAGTGTAACTCTGCTTGGAGCTGTAGTTCTCAGATCTCTAAAAACACTCTGGGTTTTTTTAGTTGGTTTTTGGGTGTACTTCACTGTTGAACCCAGTAGTGAAATTTAGTGTTCCAGAAAGTCTTTGAAGTACATGGCTCCCACTTCTGCTGGTTAAGGAAGATAATACTGCTTCAATTTGCCTTGATGTCAAAATAGATTGTGAAGAAATGGGAGGGCTGCAAAATCTTACAGAACAGTCATAATAATAATAATGTGTTTGTTAGAGAATCCAAATTCTCTTTCCCTGCCATTTTTTGTCATAAGTGAGCTTGCTGGACTTAAAAGATATTTTTAGCATTATAACTTTTAAATATTTGGATACGGTCTCTTTTTAAGTATGTGACTCCAGTTACAAGTCAGGTTTTCCACATTATGTTGCTTTCGTGATGGTTTGGCAGTGGCTATCCTCTTTTGAAGCTCTAGCACTTCAAAGAGCTGTGTGGTTGTTTCCATTTGTGCTTGGTATCAAGGGTGTCACAATTTCTCAATGTAGTTTTTTGGTGGTGGCAGTTAAAAAAGGAAAAAAATTCAGCAACAGCACTCAATAGTATTTTGGGACTTGGTTCTGCCAAGCCACCCTGTTCCTTGTTCTGTAGTACTGTGTGGGTTACCTGGAGGTGTGGCTGCACCTGGGGAAGGCACTCCTGAGCCAGGGCATGGCTTTGGCTGCAGCCTTGGCCTGACAGCATGAGGAGCATAGTGATGAGGGCACAGTGTTATCTGTCAGTAACTAGCATGGGGTTACTCAAATCCAGAGGGTTTTTAGTGCTGAATTCCACATCTGTTTTAACCATACTGTTTAATGGCACAACTTACCTTGTGGAAATAACCTGAGTGCAAGATTTGTGGTGGTTCTATGTTTTTCTTTCTCTTTCTAGATTGGAGATTTAGGGATAGCACCATATGCTGTTAACCATATGTCATATTTCAAGCTTTGGTAGATGATTATAAACTGGAATTTAAAAAAGGTAATTATGTAAGCATTAATCAATGATCTTACAATAACATTGTAGCAATGGACCCATAGTTGTTGATCCTAGCTTTTCTGTAGGGGGTGTTTCGTGTAATGTGTATTGGCAGAATTCTCTAAGTTGGTATCTTCGAATAAAAACAAGCTGAAACTTCCCAGAGGCAGCTGAATTAGGTCTGTTCATGGCTTTCCTGCCCACGTGCTCTGCTAAATAAAATAATACAGTTGTTTCACAAAACGAGTGCTATAAAGGTAGCTTTACTGTGACATTAAATCTATCTTGAGAGCTTTCCCAGAAATATGAATATAGTAATTATATGATTAAAAAACAAGGAAACTTTTTGGGTTGTGCACTTCCTCAGGCTATTAACCTAACCACTAATTAACCAACAGGAAATTCCAGACCTGAAAGTTTCATTATTGCTATACTGAACTGTGAAAATGTAAGTGTGTTAATGAGGATTTCATTATAGCCATCTGTAACTTGTTTTTAAATTGTGTCAAGGCAGGAAAAACATAATATACCATCTGCTACCTAGCTATATCAAATTGACATGAAAAATATTGGAAAAAAGTCCCCCAGTTTACAACCCTGCTTGTCTCTTCTTTCTTATCTTTTATTCCTGGCAACCATTAATCCCATGTCAGTACTACTTACCAACGTGTAGTAACGTGTCATTTACTCCTTAAATGATGTATTTGGTTCACTTAAACATTTCTGTGTTGTAACATGTGTACCTGGGGGGGAGGACATGCTGTCTTCCCAAAATGATAATTTCTGGGTGATTGACCTCTTAATTTTACTGTCATGTTCTCTCAAGTATGTCTGAATCACTAAAACTCAGAAGTTGAGGATTGTCTTGCAATTTGCAGTTCTTTTTGATTTTAAGTGAAAAAAAACTTCTGGATAACGTCTTTTAGTATGCTCTTCTCTGACCTAGTGAGCATGAATTGAACCATTTTGCTCATCAAGACACTGGGGGTTTTGCTGCTTTTACCTTAACCCTTGTATTCCTCTGCAGAGCTTAATTGTCACGAGCTATCCCAAGTCCTTTGATTTCTGATTCTCTTTGACCTTAACAGTGAGGGAAGTTGTCATGTATTACCTTGCACTTACCAAGAACTGTTATGTATTCTTGATTCAGATGTTTGTAGGTGTAATGCAAGTGGAGCTGTAGGTGAGAAGCTGGTGATGGTCCTGTGGAAAAAGTTACAGAATTTGCTCTTGGAGGGCTGGGACAGAGAATTGGCGCAGAAGGAAATACTAAAACAGTTTTGGAATGATGAGGCAGATCCTTTGCAGCTGTGATGAAATAATGGTGCTAGTGTTTGCATATTACCTTTTGTGTTAGTTGGATCTGTAATGTTAAAATGAGGATAAAAGGTTGTAATTGAGGTAGAGAAGTGAAAGGGTCAGGCACCAATTTATCAAGGTCTTACTGTCAACAGTAACCCAAAATACAGGCTTGTCCTTTAGTCCACAGATGTTTTCTGAGTAGGCACTCTCTTTTGTTCTGAATTTGCACAGCAGCTAGGACAGCTTTGTTGAGGTGAGGGCTCTTAGTACTACCTTATTCAGGACAAACTAAATTTGGTGGCTGAATTTAACAATGAAAATCTGTTTCTCTGCGGACTCACGCAACAAGCCCAGTTGGAAGAAAATGAGGAGCTCTTTGATGTAGCAGTGTGTCTACAATGTAAATATCTTAACACTGTGGAAAGAGGAAACAATCTAAGAGCTGTGCTGACCTAATGTAAGAGGAAAAGCCCGCTGGCACAGTCATGCTTGTCCTTCAGAAAGCTTCTCCTGGTCTCTACCCCAAAGCATTTTAGGAAGCTAAACAAACATGGCATAAGACAGTAAAACTTGCGTCTTTATATATTTTGTCCCAATAAGAACAGCAATATGGGAAATGTTCTGCTATGAAGGTGAGGGCATGCCACCTTGGAGTTCCATAGGGATTTATGCTGGAACTCTTAGCATGTTAGTAACTGTCTAGGAAAGCAGCTAATAGTAAGGTGACACTTTGATGGTAAAAAGTTTATTCATTGTAATAAGAATACTGCAAGACTCTGAAGGCTTGCAGAAAGGTTTTTCAAAGTAAATGAGATTAAGTTCACTTTAGATAGACTTATTACAAATCAGTTTGCCATGTGTGATAGCAAAGGAATAAAGAACAAAAGGGAAATCAGGATTTCACCAATGTATAAATCTCTAATGACAATACAATGTGTAGTTCTGGTCTCTGCCGTATCCACAGGGATGTAGTAAACAGAAGAAGGTTCAGAGAAGATCAGGAGAATGGTCAAAGGTGAGATATGGCTTAAGGGATGTGAGAGCTGAGACCATGTCACTGTGTTCTTACATTTGCCTTTTGTTCAAGTGCCAATTTGTTGTGTTCTAACTGTTCCAAGTAAGTGAAAAGAGAACGTGCAGCAGAATTGTCTAATGATGATGCATGAAATCCTTAAACCAAATGTTAACTAATGGTAAAGTAATTAAGTCCCACTTATTGTTGAGTAATGATACAATCTAAAATCAACTTTCTTCATTGATGTGTGACTTGCATAAGAAAAAGAAGTTCTTGGTCTGCTTCCAAGCCATTTGGAAGCCTCTTGCTATGCTCTCTTCTCCAATTCTTTTTGATTTAACAAAACTATTTGCCGTTCCCTGAGACTTGACTGTGTTTGGTCCATCACAGATGAAATGTCAGCTTAGTAGGTACAAAGCAACTGAAAAAACAGTATTTAATAGAGCAAGAACTTAATTTGTAAGAATGTCATTCTTACCCTGGTAATCTGTGTTTCCTGCTATTCTTGCTGCATTCAGACTTCAGTTTCTCATGGATTTTATTTTAAAAAAATAATCATTACTATTTCAGGGTTAGATGAAATATCAGATAGTTTTAAAAAATGGTCTTTTGTTTATAGCAATAGAGACAATAGGTTCAAAGAGTTCCCGGCTTCACAGATAGATCCCTATTGGGGATTTTTAAAACCAGATAATTCTGAGAAGCTTTTCTGTATGCACATTATTGATACACATCCATTGAGTTCTAATAGTGCACTGGGCTTTTGGAGTTGTGGTTTGGATTTGTTTTTTGTTTTTTTTTTCTCCCCATTGCAAAGTTACTAAATGCTCTGGGTAATCACAGACAAATGAATCTGAAAGTATTAGAGATCTGAAAATGAATACTGGGAAAGTTTTGGTTTCTTTTCCTCACTAGTACATGCAAGTCTTAACTTTTTGGTCTTGGAAACAATTCTATGGATTAAAGAGCATGAAAGATCTGTACTCAAATGTGACCTGTGCAGGGACCTCTTTGGGAAGTGTTTTGTATTTAGCACTATAATGTCATTCTATTTAGCAAAATAGAATTCTCTTGCTTCTTTTAAATATGCACACTAGAAGTTATAAAATAAATTGCAGTTTATGGTGCATTCACATACATTGCCTTTCATTGCTGATACTATCCAGTTGATGTTTCAGTTTAGGAAGTGTTGCTACACAGCAATGCCAGGATTTGTAGTTTAAGGAAGTGCTTGATGAAAAAATGAGAAGTACTTTAAAATTCGAAACCAAATTCTGACAAAACTTTAAAATTCCACTCCTTTTATATGGTGGTTTTCTTCTTTTTTCATAATACCCTGTGTAAACTCTCCTCCTTCCTCATCTTTTAAAATTCTTATAATTTTACCTTCCACAAGTCTTCTGGGAACTTAAAACCACAAAAACCCAACCCCCCAAAAAGCAAGTAATCTATGCTGAGTGATATTGGGGTAAAAGCAACCTCTGTTAGATGCAGGAAAAATGGCCAGGTACATACTTGTAGAAGTGGAAAACCTTTCTGTCCTTTCAGGTTACCTGAAATGTTGGACACATTGCTTCTGGTCAGTAGTATTAAATTCCGTTGGTCACTCCCTGAATTAAAGCCCTGTAATTTTTCAACAGTGATTAATTTACTGCTTAATCTGTGAAAGCCATGAGGAGGATATAACCACAAGAGAACAGCAGGAGTAAAAAAAAATCAGATATTTTATTACTGTGAGTATTAATTGTATATTTCTAGCTGTAGCCCTTAGACCCAGATAATAATTAATGCCTCCAAGGGAAATTCTCAAATATTGTGTCCTGTGTGGGACATACCAGCCACAGGCAATGTGTTGGTGTTTTAGTCAACATTGATACCCTGCATTCACCAGACTTTTCCTACAGGCAGTCTTGTCCTGCAAGTCTGGCTGCATCTGTGTTATTGCCCTCTCCAGCTTATCAAGCAAGTGAAAGGATTTTTATTCTTTTATTATTAACTACTGAAGTTTGGTTGCAGAGTGCATTTGACTTGGAACACAACTCATTCATCTAATTGTTTCATTCAACCTTCCACATGTTTAGGCAAAGCTGATTTAGATTTCTCCTTTGTCTGCCATTAGTGTGGGATGGATGCTGGTGATAGGACCTCTCAGGTAGGAGAGGTTAGGTAAGGAACTGTCAGTAATGTTGTTTACTCAGCACACAGGCATTCACACAGATGTTTTCCTCTCACTGAAGCAGTACTTGAGCCACTTGGAAACACACTGTGGCCCAATACAGATCTAGAAGCAACATTTACCAATGACAGAAACTTGCCACAGGATGTTGCCACTGATGACAGCACTTGCCCAAACAGTTTGTTGACTGCATTCCTTCTCATTCCCTGGGCAGACTCAGCTGCAAGCAGCCCTCCCATGGCTGAATGCATTAGGGCTGACTTTGGGAAGAGGTAACTGAATCAAGAATTGCTTTTAAGCTGCTTTTAAGCAGCTTCTGGTTTTAATTGACAATGAGGTCAAGCTTCTGTAAATTATACTGCTTTAAACACTTCTGGGGTTTTTTTTTTGTTTTGTTTTGTGATAGTGTAAATATTGTACTTGGCTTGTGAAATTGATTTGTGAAAATCTTAAATTTCAACAATTTTGTAGGTAGTCCTGATGATCAAATTAACTGGATGTAAGCAGCTGTTTGCTGCTATTGTCTAAATATTCCATTAATCCCTGGAATATGCTCACCTGAGGTGTGTAGTTAAATATCTCACAGGCAGAGAAATGGGGAAGGCTAAAAGCATGGAGGGAAGGACTAGTCCTAATTCTAAAAATCCCCATTAAACTTGTTTTGTGCAAATAAAAGGGGTGCGGAAAACAGGATTGGATTCTTTTTATGGTATAAAGCCACAGAAGACATAACAAAGCTACTTAATACTCTCTCTTGAATTGGCTGAAGTAGATATGTCAGGATTACAGGCTGTGCAAATCTCTAGATGTACTCTGTGGGCTGTTTGGTCAGGTGGTGGGATTATAAATAGGTAGGCTTACTGATGTCAGCAGTAGCGGAAGGGAGCAACAGTGAGCTTGCCATGCCCACACTCACACCCTCCCTTCCACCTCCATATGCTATTGAAGGAAACCCACCTGATATTAATGGAGAAGAACCACCTGTGCTACCCTGGAGGTAAGAAGAAAAGTGGTGTAATCAATTTGAGCTATTACTCTTCCTTCTCCTTGTTTAGAGGCTGAGTAGAGTGGCTTCAAAGTAATGTTTGTGTTGTGTTGTCCTAACACCTGCTGTGAGGAAAAAATGTTTACCAATAATTATATACCTGCAGTAGCATGTAAGTCCTTGCTCTTGGAGGGAACTCAGAATCCAGGTGCAGGGCAGTACATGAATTACCAGAACTTAAATATAGGCCTGTATGAATAAAGAAGAATTAACGTCTGTTATCCTTTTTCAAAGAATGTAATAATTCTACAAAAGGTTTTTAAAATCCCATCTCTGGCTAAGAGGTGAGGGTGTGTAGAGGCATTTATCCATGTGGACAGACTGCTGAAATTTTAGTGGTACATTTCTGGGTATAGGAGCTGTTGCCTATTTTATTTTAAGTTGATATTTGGTGCTTAGAAGCTTAAATGAGGTTTTTGAGATTATTTTAAGTGATTATTTCATGCAGACTGTAAGGCTTTTCTGGTTTCTTTGATTTGCATTAATCAGATTTTGATCTAAAATTTTGTTGGGGGAAAAAGCCCCACTAGTTTCTTGTAATACCTTGTATAAGTTGATTCTTTTAGTGTTTAATTTAACACAGCCCTTGCTGTGTATTCTGTATATTCCATGTATGTTGTATACTGGTTTCATTTATCGTTAAAAGCATTAAAATATTTTGTAGTACCTAAATAGACTAAATTTCTAAATAACTGCACGATGCCAAGATGGACTTTGCTTACAAAGAAAGAATTTAAGAAACAGTGTTCAGTTGAACTTCTTGTAAAAGTCAGTATGCTGCTGGCACTGTATCATCTGTTACCATATTAAAAACTCAGCAGTGAAGTTGGCTGTAAACTGGCTGTGGTAGAGAATGTTGGAAAGGATGCAGGGGTGAATATAGAAGTTAAGTATAGTAGTTAGAGCAAAGCATTCATTAGGAAAATTTCTTTACATTCCCTAGAGCAGACTGCTGATGATTATAATCATTATTATATAAATAAGAATTTTTTCCTACTTTATATTTAATGCTGAAGACCTGTACCTTTGTGCAGAAAGTACAGAAAGTGCTTTCTAATGGAAGTAGTTGGTCATCCAGAATAGCTTTGGTGTTACCCTCATGCAGGGAGCCAGCTTTCTTCAAAGAAATATCTTCTTTCTTCCTTGCCTCTTCCCCGTTGCAAGAGTCCAGTAAAGATTGGATCCAGGGGATTTTGAGTGTGCAGATACAAGCAGAGAAGGGGGATAATGACAGCTCTTGTGTGCAGATGGGGATGAATTTGGAGACAAAATAAGAGCATTCTTTTGGGGCTCTGAGCTGCCAACCAATGAGGGAGGTAAAGTTAAAGTAGGACAAAGGGGAGGGAGCTCCTGCTGTCAGTGGCTGCAAAGGTGGCCATGAAAACTGCTGGTCGGGTTTGTGCTGTGCAGAGAGCTGGCATGGGACCTGTGGCTCTGCTTCCTGCTGCCCATTGCCCCTCACAGAGTGCCTGAGATGGGGCTGGGGCTCCAGCAGCAGCACTGACATGTGAGAAGGTAGTAAATGAGACCGTGTTCCTGAAGGTGAAAAGGTTTTTCCACTTTGCTTTCTGAGGAAGATGCAGGCAGGAGAGTGAATCTTGAGGCAGCTGTAAAGGATGAGCAGGAGAATCTGGTGGCAGGTGGGTACTCAAAGCATTTCTTAGTTTTGCAAGCAGTGTTAGTCCGAGGTGCTTGGTGTTTCTTTTTTGGGCAACTATAGCTACAGTCCTCATATATTGGGAGAAACCTCTTTGTTACATCAGACTTTTCCAGATACTAACTGCCAAGATGCTCCTCTTGAAATCGAATAAGATGCTTGGCTTAGTATAATTTCTTAACCTAAACTTAACTCTTTTTTTTCTCTTTCTTTTCTGTAATGAGTAAGGATGCCTGTGTAGGAACTCTCTATACATTCATCCTATGTCTCATAGCATCTGTGTATAAATGCATATAGATGCACACAGAGGGATGTTTATATTTAATCTTGCTCAGGATAGGAAACTTCCTGCATCCCATTCCCTTCCAATACTTAACGTCATCTCTGTTCTTCAGTTTAATAAATTCTCCTATTTCTGCCTTATGTGAATGTACGAAAGATTAAGTGTTACCAAACTCTAGGTAGATAAAGGATATAACTGCTAAGAGAAAGTTTCTGGGGAATGAAGAACTTTCTAAAAGGGAGAAATCTTGTTCTGTTCAAAATGCCTCCAGGAAAAGTGAAACTAAATTGCAGTGCTTTCTAAAGTTGCATTGCTATGCTGTCTCAGTTATTTTTCCTGTATCTGAATTTTCAGCTGCGAAGTGCTACTGTTGTAGTTACTCAGCCTTCTACAGCAGGTAAAAGGAAAGGGGTTGGATTTTGTTCCCTGTTAGTATAGAGCTTCATAGCTGCTATCCTGCAGCACTTCCTCTGTTACCCACTATGTACAGCCATGTACTTGTATTTGAGGCATGTATGTCTATGAGGGAAAAGGGAAGTGTCTGTATTAGCCTCTTTCCTGGCTGCTGTGATGCTGAGCAGCTCTGTTTTTCCTTATCTTTCCCAGCTTCTAAATCTGTCCAGTCCCTGCCTCCAGTGTTACTTCTAAAACATGATTTTGACCGGGAGAAAAAGGCGGCAGCAGCAAAGCTCAGATAATTGACAATTCTTACTTCTATTGATGTTCAGAATAGCAGCTGGAAAAGCCAGGAGCAGAGCTAGGTGCTTCATCTGCAGGCTTTGGAAAGACAGTGGCATTATACCTGCTTTCAAGGCTGGGGGTAGCAACCAGAAGGACAGATTAAGGTTTTGTTTTATTTGACAGCCCTTAATTGACGTTTCTTATTAGTCATGGAAGAAAAGCAGCTGTATGAGCAACCTTTTTAGCAGTTTTTGATAAAGATTTGAGCGTTTATTTTTAGTGGAGGTAACATACGTTTGCTTGAGTTTTAAGTATTTGTTAGATTTATTATGCTTGAGTTTTAAGTATTTGTTAGATTTATTAGTGTATCAAAGGTTAAGCTCCCCCTTTCAGATCAAGCTGTTCTTTGTTTTCTTTTCTTTTCCTGTTTATTCAGCCAGTTAAATATTACTCAATTACTGTTACAGATTTACTGCTTTCTCTTCCCTGCTCTCCTTTTCTGTTAGGCTGTTTTCGTAACTGTAAATGTAATAAAGGCTAACTGAGCCATACAAGGTTTAATAGTTTTGAATGCCATTCAGAATTTTTGTTCTTTCTTTCGGTAGTGAATCTAGGTTACATTTTTCATTTTTTACTTTGAGAAAAGGATGGAAAGACAGATATAAGTATCTGCTTTCTGCAGAGATGTGTCACACATGGACATGCCAAGTTTGTATTTGTATTTTGTGTTAGCCCTATTTACTTCAAAAGTCTAAGTTCTCAAACTCTTTAGAAGTAATGTTGTTGGAACTAATTTTCCACTTCATTTTATTTGTTAGTTTTATTAGGGGTTTGGGTTTTTTTCCAGGAGAAGAAGTAGTGAGTCTCTTGGCACAACAGAATGTGTTGCAACAAAACTTTTGTATCAGAACGCATTTCTATAATCCCTCACTAATAATGATAAACTGTATGCTAATTTAGAGGAGAAAGTTTTTTGTTTGTTTTTTTTTTTTTTTATCCTCTCTTGCCTGCTAGGCTTCTGAGCTTTTGGCTCTCTTCCTAAGACTTCCTAAGAGCAAAGTGATTCTTATGCCTAGAGGGGAGCTAACTGTGTTTTGTTGGATGGTACAAGACAACACTAAGCAGCTTTCTATTCTCAGATCTTGGATCTCTCATATGTTTTAAGTGAGCTTGAATAGATCATTGTAATATTAGTTACGATTTGGCTTTGAAGGGCAATGAATTAGTACTATTAAATTTATAAATTTATTATTAATTTATAAATTATAAGCATGCCCATAATACAGATTTGTGTTTATGTTGTCTCAGAATTGCCTCTTTTTCCATGTAATTATAGAAAACATTTAATGAATTATGGCTCAAATACTGTTGCTTCTGTTTTCAAGATTGCCACTGCCATGGGAACAGATAATCAGAGGGGGCAAATGTCTGTTCCAGATGGTCTGGAGGGAACTGAAGGATTCATTTGCTGCTTTCTTGCTTTTAGTGTGAACCAGACATCCAGAGATTCCATTAAGCTTTCACCTTACTGTCATGGTTACTGTCCCAGTTCTGTGATTTATTTCTCTCTAGGATAAGACTTAAAAAGAAAATCTTCAGAGCAATGAGGCTAGCTAGGGGGTAAATCCACACATCCCATTGACTAGGGAAACTTTTTCTCTCACAAGATCTTTGAAAACATGTCCTGATTCCAGGGATGCCTCCTTTTCTCGATCCACTTTATTTATTGAAAGAGAGTGGAAATGCATTTTACTTTATTTGCTTTCTTTATAGCAGAATGAAGGCATGAGTAAGAGAACATCTGTAGATGATTTGTTGTTTCCTGCAACCTCACTGAGTAAATCCATAGAGATAATCTTCAAAGATCACTTAATTAGTAAAATTATCACCCACAGCATTACTACTGCCATGTCAGTTGATATATCAGTTGCACTATGAATTATTGTGTTGGCAGAGCTATATACCCAGTGCCTTATTTTGTGCCATATTATTTTTCTCTGTTTCTAAAATACCAGTATTTATAATATTTGTATCCTTTCAGTCTTTGGAATATGTGTAAAGAAGTCCCCTGTAAAATAACCTGTTATCACAAAAGATTTACAAGCTGTTCATGTTTGTTCCTCTGCCTGGAAATTGGAATTAAATTGTGTTTCTGAACTTTTTTTTTTTCTTGGTACGTATTGAACCACCTGCTATACTCAATACCTGTACAATATGACCTCACATTCTTCCCCAGATAACTAAACAGATGAGTTTAGAATCTGAAAGATCATATTTCTCTCTGGAGCAGATACAGCAAATATTTTTCCTTTATATTGTCCTACATGTATCATAAGCCTGGCTTGAAGGGATAACCTGAGAATGGACATTGTTTGACTCTCATTGATCCATACCTTGATCTTAACATCTAACTGGTGCTTTTATGGTAGAAATAAAGAGAGATTGTATATCAAACAGTGATATTGATGTTGAGATGAAAGCCCAGTACCAAGGCTGATAGTCATGTTACATAGATGTTCTGGGACTGGCACAGCAAATATTTGGGCTGTTTAATGTTAAGGAAAAATACTAGAATACTACCGTATATCTAACTTAAAAGTAACCTTTTTGAAGCACTTAGTGGCATCCCAAATTTTGAATAGAAACTTGTGTCCCTGGTAATAATTTAGTGAAGATGAATAGAATTTATTTTTAAAGTATTTTTTTCATCTATACTTAGGCATGAAATATGTAGGAGTGATTTTTTTGAGTGGCCTGCCTTGACAACTTCAGTCACGTGCTGAACTGTGAGGAGGAGATCAGATAGTAATGCTGCTGTTGTCTCCAAGCTTTTTCCTAGCAGGTAGTGTTTGATCTTGAATTCTTGCAATGGTGCTGCTGTGAAACTATTATCTGCAAGGAGGGAACAGAATAAACTCAGTCTAGTAGACAAATTTGTTCTGTGAGTGTTAAAGATGAGTACTGGGCTGGGGATGCTTAAAGGTGAAAGTAGGAGCCTAAATATTTTGTATACCTGTTGGCCAAAGTTGATGTATCATTGTCAAAAAAAACAGATCCATGTTTTTAATATAGGCCTGAAGTCTTGTTCAGCTGTTCCTTGTTTGAGAAGATTGTGTGTGAGGTTTTGGCTGTCTGCTTCTAAGACATGGCAGTGAAACAGCATTTTTGCAGTGGTCAGGAGAGCATTATAATGATTGCTTGGGATGAGAAGTTGAAGACAAGAAAAGCTCTAGAAGAAGCTTTGTTACAGTGGACTTTTTCCTATCATGGTATGGTCTTGCTAGAGTTAAATCTTTTTCTGACTTTGAGTGAAAATAAAACAAAGTGCTGCTTGCAATTTTGGCAAATATAATTTTGTAAAGATTGATTAAAAACCCCAAATAATCAACTAGTTGCTTTCTGAATAAACCAGTGTTCTTCATAGTGCCCTAAGTCAAATTAACCAACTGAAGTAAGTCTGTTGTGCTTAGAAGGTTTTTAATATTTAATGTTTATGTTTAATGAACTGTTTCAGTACCTGAGAGATGACTGAATTGCAAGTGAGTTCTTTATGACCATTCCTGTCCTAGGTGAATGCTATAGAAAATTTAGGAAAAGGTTTTGATGTTGGAGGTTAGATTCAAAATAATTTCAGTGAGAGTGCTATCAAGCTGTCTTTGTATAGTCTCATGTAATTGTGTTCCAAATAGGAAGTTAAGTGCTGTAAACAGTAACATTCCTTGATGCTGTAGGCTTTGATTGTACAATAATCTAGCAGATAGATTTCCTCCTTTTTTTTTTCCTTTCTTTGGGAAAGAGGTTCTTATTGAAAGGAAATGCCGATGAAAACCTGGGAATACCCAGGTCACTGTAAGTTCAAGTATTTCTCATTATTTTTTAGTGCCTTTCTCTAGTTACGGATAGTTAAAAATATACTGCTTGTAACTTCCCAACAGGATTTTTTTGAAAATCAAATAAATAGATCCATTATTTATTTACTGTGTCACACCTTTATTTTAAAAAGATTTTTGTGCATCCAGATCACCGACAGTTATTTTTTTCCTTTGCAAGCACAGAAGTTGTTGAGATACAGCAGTGACATTTTATTCTGTTGAGGTGGGATCTGAAGCACATAAAATGTGGGCCTTATGGTCTTGGATTTCATTTAAACATGCACTCTTTTTCTTAAAAAAATGTCAATCTTCTATTTGCATTTGGCTGAAAGAATTCTTTAATACTGGAATTGTCACACAGACAGGCAGGAATTGCAGGTGGGACTTCAGAAACTTAAATTACTAAGATAAATGAATCAGTTCTCTGGGGAACAATATAATCCCTACTAGACAAGAATAAGCTGAATGCCTTGGCATAAACAGTGGACTCCAGGTACTCTGGTAACAAGGGAAATAGAAAATCTGCCAGGCTGCACCACCTTGTCCCTGTGAGAGCATTGCAGGTGTCCCTCTGACAGCCTTGTGCAGGGTTAGAAAGAATCAGAAGAAACATTTATTTATTTTTTTTTGCTTTGGCTCAAGCAGTAGTTTAAACAGAAAATTTATGTAGAAGATAATTATGTTGCTGGAGTTGTTTATCTGATGGTAAACGGTGGGGAGCACATCTCTTTCAGAGAGTTGGGCTTGGGCAGTTTCAATGTCTGGTGTATAGGGAAGATCAGCCAGTTGATGGGACTGGGACATTTAGGGGGGACAAGGAATGAGTGAGGACCTACATTGTGTAGGATACCGCAGCACAATTTCCAGAGGAGTTCTTATTGTTATTGAGTTGTGACCTCATGTGGTTAAAAATTCTCTTTTAATTCCCTCTGTATTAACAAATTCATAGCTAAGTAAGCTGCTGTTCGATTCTTCCTGCAGCTTTTCTGTAATTCTATAGTAGCCATGGAAATTAAGAGCATGGTCTTGGTTGTTCTAACTCCTTCTAATGTTTATTTTGAAAATTAGAACAGGTTGGCTTAGGTTCTAGCACATCTGGAAGCTGTCTGAATGTGATAGGTGCTATGAGACCATTTAGCACCTTTTTTCTGGCCTCTGAAGTGCTGTTTTTATATGATGGGGAATTACTCTCTTTCTTATGATTGTATTTTGTCTTACTAAAAATAACAGGTTTTGTTTTCCGGAGAAGAAAATAGATTAACATCTTTCTCTGTCTTTTTAGCAAAATCATTACAAATCAACAGCTCTCCTTGTTTGCTGAGTACGTGGTATAGGTTACGAGGCAAGAGAGAACAAGAATTTTTTGGTTCTTTATGATGGGGAAGTATTTGGATTGATGGTATAGACTTGGAGTTACTTCCGGTGTTAGGATAAAATGATGTGTGGGGGATACCTTGGTGAGAAAATCACTTTCATTAGCTTCTTGAATTGCAGAGTAGGGAGAGGAGGGTTTGTAGAGAAAAGCTACCTCTGCAAGTGTATTTCCACCATAACCTGTTTATATTACCATGGTCGCCTGAATTGTCCTGTCCAGTGCCAGTTCTGGGGCTGGCAGTGCAGCCCAGCCTGCCTGTTAGGCAGCTGCTCCCCTGGTAAGGTAGAAATACAAGCTGAAATAATGAAGAAGCAATGAGACCAGATGCAAATACTCTGGACTGAGAAGTAGAGATGAGAGAATTAGTGAGAACTGAAGAAAAAAACAACTATGGCATCTGGAAACAGAAAATGAAAGCATTGACCCTGTTGTTTTTAATAAGAGGTTGTCAAAAGCTTGGCAAGACTTCTGAGAAAGTACACTTGGTATTTTTCCTCCTTTGTGTGGGGTGGGACAGGTAAGCATGACTAACCATAAAGCACATCCAGATTGTTTAGAAATGGGTGGGGTACGTGGCTCTGCGGTGGGGGACACGAGGCTGCAGTGACCTTGTTAGACTGCCTGACCCTGTGTGTGTGTTCTTTATAAATACGTGGAACTTCAGCTGTTGCACACACGTTTTAATGAGAGTATTTGGTCAGTTTTTTAGCTCTCTGCAGTTTAAGTTAGATACTGTATGAATAAACCACATTTCTTGCTGTGTGTCATTAAGCACTCTCGTGATAGTAGAGTTCTAGTGACAAAATTACATTTGTATACTTAATGGAAAATAGAGTCCACTAGCATTTGAAAAGAAATCTTTGTGGCACTTCTTCAAAGATTAAATTCTGTGATAAATAGCTTTTAACAGTCATTTTAAATTAAAGATGTAAGAAAGAGTAAGGAAAGGAGGACAAGCAGCAGTGCTAGTTCACTTTGAGTTTTTCTGTATTAAAGTCATAAGGTAAATTTTTATGGTTTTGGGATTTTATTTATTTTATTTCTAATAGTTGTATTGATGCTCTGTACTAGTAATAATTTATATTTGGTAGTTACATGAAAACTAAAAATCTGGCAAGAAAACCCCTAAAGAAGCTGGGGAGGAATACAAAGAAGTTTGATTTATACATTTTGCAGTGTTCGTGTAACCCTGAAACAACCCAGGTGAGCTGCTGTAGAGACCAAAGTCAAATTTTCAGCTCATGTTGCACTTCATGAATTGCATAGAGAGCACACCAAACTAATTTAAAACATTGAGAGAGGAGGTATAAATTTTGAATCTGGATCCTCATTCAGTGTTTTTGGAGGCCTGTGAGTGCTCCTGATTAGCTCTGAGGGGCAGTGAATTGTTAATTATTCAGCACAGAGTTCTGAAGTTCAAAACTCTAAGCACTTTCAGCAACAGATCAGTCATGTGAAGCCTTGTTACAGTTTTTTGCAATCCAGCTCTGGACCTTGTTTGTTCTTCATTGTGAGTGACTTTAAACTTTGTTTTCTCAAGAAATGTGTGTGTTTCTAGTTGTATGCTAGGTATTTTTGTTTTAATTCTGTTGGACAATTATAGGGGTTAATTTCTTTTCTTAGGTTTAAAGTAAACAAACTTTGGTACAGCTCCGTCTAAATGACGAGCATATTTTTGGAACCTTTGTGTATTATGTTGAAATGTATTTTAACTTTTTGGTAATATCGCTCCATTCAAGAATGTTTATAAGAAATTCGAAAGCTCTCATGAGATAGTGTGTTTTGACTGTGTTTTGATTTTGTTTCTAATGGTAAAATTCTTAATAATAGTATCTTTTCCTTCTGCTTATATTGGTTAATTGTGGAGAGTTATTTAAATAAAGGGAGATCTTGGACTAGGTGTTGTAGAACATGAGTCCTGCATTCAGAATTTACTGTAACATACGTATATTAAGAGATATAGAGGGTTTTATGCTCTTTTAGAATTTTTTTTAGTGAAATAAGTGCAGCTTATTTAGTGAACAGTCCTTGTATTCAAGAGTAAACTGTCTGGTCACTGACATGGGAAAGGGTATGGAGAAAATTAAAATAGGAAATCAGCATAGGTGAGGGGAATATATGAAATTATATTGTGACTGAAATGTGAGGAAATATTACAACAGTGTAGAATTGGTTATACTGTGGTTTTATTACTGTAGAGAAGTTAAATAATGTAGAACTGGTAGGATTTCTTTGAATAATTTTAATAACCAGAAACAAAATCTGGGGAGGAAAAGCGTCGCTATTTGCTCTTGTATCTATCCTGTATTAAGCACACTGCTAGTGCAGTTGGCTTCATACTCCATAATACAATATTTCTGTTTATACTAATCCAGTAAATCTCTTTGGAGAATGCACAAATAGGGTCTTTGCATAACCCGAGGGCAAAAAAACAACCAACTAATTTATTCTTTTATGGTACGTTAAAGAAGTCTGTTTGGCTTGATGTTTATGGTGTTTATTGGGTGGTTTGTTTGTTTTTTTTTTTGGTTGTGTTTTTTTGGGTTTTGTTTGTTTGTTTAATTTTTTTTGGGATGGATACTTCAGCCTGTTTTGTCGTCTCTCACCACTGATGGTATATTTAAGATATTCTCTTATCCCTTTCTTGCACGTATTACTTTAGAAAATAATAAAGTATTGTTCGTGTCTGTTTTGAGACTTGTTAGTTTGCAAGTTTGGAATCATATGTATAGATACAAGTGCATACTTGATTTTAATTTTTATCTGTTTATTTCAGAAGAAAATCTAAAGCACCACCTCCTCCATCTGAAACAAAATCCGTTGCTGTTTCTTCGTTTGATAACACAGAGCCAACCAACCTCATCATGGAACAGAAAGAGAATGTAATCGATAAAGATATTGAATTATCAGTGGTCCTGCCAGGAGATGTGATCAAGTACACTACAGTTAATGGGAGGTATGTTACTCAGAATGATATTTTTGTTTAATTTTACTTCTTTGCTCAAGTTTACTTCAACCTTCATCCAGGTTTTAATCATTTGGTAAAATGTGGAAGCCTGAACATAAAGTGTGTCCAAAGAAGAGCAGCAAAGTGAAGTGTCAAGATCACAAGTCTTAGGAGGGTTGAGATTACTGAGGGAGCTGGGGATGCGTAGCCTGGAGAGAAGGCTTGGGAGGGACCTTATGGTGCTCTGCAGCTAACTGAAAGGAGGTTGTAGCCAGGTAGAGTTTCTCTTCTCCCAAATAACAAGTGATAAGGGGAAATGGCCTAAAGGGAGCTTTAGACTGGCTGTTAGGGAAAATTCCTTCATGAAAAGGAAACATTGGAACGGGCATCCTAGGGAAGTGGTTTAGTTGCCATCCCTGGAGGTATTTAAAAGATGTGTACATATGATACTTCAGGACGTGGTTTAGTGATGGACTTCGGAGTGCTGGGTTAATGATGTGATGATCTTAAAGATCTTTTTCTAAATGATTCTGTGATTCTACTATGATTTTTTGGTAGGTATGAAAACATATTCTTTATACATCTACCTACCATTTCAGAAGACTGTTGTTTTAAGATTCAGAAATTCTCTATGGTACCTGCCAGTATGTGTAACCACATTTGTTGTTTTTTCTAGTCACTAAAAATCTCTGTAAAATATCGATTTGTATGATTCAGTGAATTTTCCCACATAAGTTTTTTGCTTATTAAAGATGAGTTTGTTTGGGTACAAAGTTATGTGTTCAGCACTTGCTCAGCACTGCTACCTGTAGACTACTAGCGGTCATCAAAAAACATGTCATCACTTCAGATAAAATCTGTAATGCTTCAAAAAAAACTTATAGCTACAGCTTTGGATTTCTTTTAATAGTTATGTTTTGCTTAAGCTGGTTTTAGTTTGAAATGCAGACTGTTAATTTCAGACTGTTAATTGCTAATATATAATGTGCATGTAACTCTCAAATCACCTTTTGTTCAGAAAAACCTGAACATTTACTGTTGAGCTGAAATGACAAATCCTGGGACCTAAAATATAGGTCTACTAAAAATGGTCCTGTGCGAGGCTGTGTATGGATCACAGCAATTTGGATGCCAGTTTGTTGCTATCCTAAGCTGAAATAAGACAACCTATTTGTATATTGTCCTTCTGTTAGTGTATAGCCCATGTCTCTCCTACTCAGCCAAGCAGGCTGACTTATTTATTCATTCAAACCGGGTACTGTAAATGTATGCTTATACCTACTTCTTAATGAGAGATGAAATCTGGCTTGAGTCTGTTTGCACACTGTCGTTTGCTGGAGTTCATGAGGTTATTGCTTAGACATCAAATATCAGCTTGTTCACCAGAACTGCAGTGGGTCTTTTTACACCTCTCCCTGACTCTGTGATTTTCAGGATAACTGAAATGTGAGATTTTATTTCTCAGAAGAAATTTTCTGAAATAATGGAATACTTGATGCTTTATGCTGTTTTTTTCAGCATGTTTATAGCAAGGAATACTGCAGTCTGTAAATATGATGCCTTTCTCTGTTTTTAAATCTTCGTAGACATGAGACTCTCATGTGTACACTGTCAGGAGCTTCTTGTTCTTTTTGCTCCCTTTGTCCATATGATGAGTACCATGGGCCCTCTCTCATGCCTTGCTCAGAACAAAGTGCCAGAAAGGAATGTTGCATCTGTTTTCACTCGGACAGATTACGTTGTGTGTAATTACTCAGTATTCAAGACAGGCTTTACGGGCTTATCAGGAATTGCACTCATTTCCCAATCAGCTTTATTATCCCACAGTTACAGGATTTTTCGGTCAAGATACTGTATGTGATTGATTTCATAAGTGACTGTTGTGCAAATAAGAGCCAGTATTAGCACTGCTAGGCTTGTCCCAGAATGGGGGCAGATGTGCAGGGCTGGCAGTCCACTGTGAAATATATTTCAAACTGTCTTTTGTTCTAGCTCTACTCTGTCTTTATAGTCATATATTGTGAACAAATAGGCATGATTCCTCTAGAAATGACATAGACAAATAATTACTTTACTTCTTTCCTCATTCATAATTAGAGGTGAGCAGCTCTGAAGGTCCTGAGGAGAGAACACCTTTTACATCTCATAGTAGAAAAAGTAAAATGGGGAGTTTCAACAGCTGTGTACTCAAATTCCACAGTCCACTAAAAGAAACTTTTCAGATTAAGTGGGGTTGGTTTGCTCCCTGCTTTGGCATAGTGGTTAGCAAGAGCTATGTAGCACAAAGCAAGGTGTTAGTGAGATAAAAATCCTGATTATGTAGAAGTCTGAATATGTAAATACATTTACACTCAGAGATTTCCAGAAAACCTAGAGTAATTTGATGAAGTTAAGTTGCAAATAAATATTTTACTGAAGTTAGATAAAGGAGGACAAGCAGATGATGTACTCTGAGGTAGCTGATGGCCTCTTCTTGGTGTTTTGCTTAATATTAATTATGGAAGCTCGTAAATGTACTGTGATAGTTGTGGTCTTCCGTCTACAATCCTTGAAGGCTTTAGGAAAAAAGTTTTACAATTTTGGGGGATGTGATTACATGAAAAGCTTGTTTGGTTTTTTGTTTATCACTGCAGGAATATCTTTCTAGAACAGTTGTTGAAGATATCTTGGCTCCAGTGGAGTGGGGGGGACTTAAAAGTCCATCATCCTCCAGTCAAGCAGGTTGTTTCTGGAAATACCATTGGAAAGCAAATTTGCACTGAGTCACTGTTCTCATGTACTAATTTGCATCTACCTGTTGTTTGTGAGCAGCTGTTTCTCACTTACCATTCTCACTTAGCAGTCACTTACTGTGACTCTGGTTAACGTGAAGGTGTGCCTCTGTCAGTGGTGCATTTCTGTAGGATGGCTGGCTTTCTGGGATCCTTGCTTGTCAGTTCTTGGTCTGGTCATCTTTGACATTCTTACTCCTCTCCAATAACCGAAGGGCAGCTTTTAAAGCCAGTCAGTGTATAAAAATTCACCAGTAGAAAGGTAACGAGTAACTTACTGGATACACTGGTAACCAGAAAGAAAGGTCACTACAGAAGCAGTGTTTGCAGCCTCCTCTGGCTCCCTCCTCCCTGGCCCTGCCCTGCTCTGCCCCCAGCCAGATGGGGGAATGATGAGATTTGCGTTTGCAGCCCTTTTCTTCTCACAGTGGCATGGATATACTTGTTTTATAAGGGATTCGAAGTACAAGAAATCAAGTATTCCCCTCCTGTCTTGTAACTGAAGCAGGTTGTGCTGTATACTGGAGATGCATTGAAATCCCTTCCTCGTTTATCAATGTAAAGAGGGAGGAGCAGTTATCACTCTGCATTTCACATGCTATTCCTCAGGCTGTTATGTATCATTTAGGTGAAAGCATTCTCCTATACCTCTTCAGACCATCTGATAACTGCTTTTTCACGCATTGGAGTACCAATTCTGTATTTTTTTTTATTGTTCCTCCTGCCTTTGTCTCCTGAGACAAGTGTTCTCCTGCCACTTAAGCAGGCAGAAGCTTTCCTTTGGAAAGGAAATATCTGTCAGCTTTCAAATAGTTATCTGCTGGAAAGGCAGCATGTGCACCAGAGAGTCCAGCCCTGCTGCTAGAAATCAGAATACAGTTTGCTGATGGAACATTTGTCCTTTAAGATGAAGGGAAACAGGAATGATATTCTAGGGTAAATTAAAGGGGAAAAAGTCAGTGTTCACAATAGCTTTTAACACTGAGTCATTCTTAATTATTTTTACAGAACTATGTATCATATGAGAAGTCTGCTTTAACTTGCTGCTTAATAAATATATTCATCATCTTTGTTATCTAGAACTCTGCTTAATCTGATGGTTCTTTGTAGAAGCTATTTCCACATTTGGCTGTGCTACTGGAATACTTGCCTCTGTTATGAGATTACATCTAGAATTTAAGATTTCTGATAAAGCCATACCAGCCAAACTCTGTATTAATTTTCTCAGAAACACGTCAGCAATTTTTCAACATACCATTTGATTGCTTCACAGACTTTTATTTTCATAATATCCTTGTGAGACAGAGCAGGTGATGGATTTCCTTGTTCATGGTTGTAATTGAAAAATGCAGAGAGTGTCGCAATGAAATTGTCCATAACCAACTAAAAAAAAAATTGAGGAATGATCTGAAAGTGCTGTAACCTGATTCAGTTCCATAACATGCAAAGTTAGGACATTCTCCTTCTTTTGGTCTATTTAAACATCTGTGACATTTCTGTTCATAGTACAACTTTATTAAATGTGTTTCAGTAGCAACTGGAAATATTCAGCCTATCTTAATACCCTGTTCTGCATGTTCTTCATTAAGCACTGAGGGAACAAGGACATGTATGTACTGACTACATGTGACAAATTCTGTTTGCCATTCTTCATTGTGGGAAGGATATCTTATATCCCACAAATCTTTTCAAGAAATAGCATCTGCCTACTCTGTTGTCATTTAGCTTTATGGTAAATGACTATTTGTCACTGTTGGTATTAAGCACCTAGATGGTTCCCTAACGCAAGGCCTGCTGAAAATGTGACTTTCTCAAACTTCGTTTCTCCTGCATCTTCCAGGTGGCTCATGCACGGACTTTCTGAAAATAAAGTCCCTTGTAACTCAAAATGGATATAAAAATGCCAGACTGCAAAAGAACTGTTCTTATTGAATAACAGTGTATTTATCACCACTGTTAAAGTTCCCACTCAATGTCAAATGAGGTAACTAATCCTGATTTCCCTGTCCTCAGGAAAAGCTTCATGCAACAAGAAGTTCCCACCCTGTACAAGTACTTGGCATACTTTTGTGCAAGCTGGTTTCATTTTCTTTTTAGTGTTTTTTTTGAGGGGCTGAGTTTTTTATTATATTTTTTAAAGCTTGAAGATATTTCAAGTTGGTGTCTAGCAGTAATTATTTAGTCCTAGAAGGGAAAAGATTACTTGAATTAAATGTTTAGCAGCACGTCTTGTTATAGCCTGCTTAATTGTCATCTGTTGTGACAGTTCAATTTGTCTTTTACAGGAAGCCCATGATGGACTTGCTGATCTTTCTCTGTGCACAGTATCATTTAAATCCATCAAGTTATACCATAGAGTTGGTATCAGCAGAAAATAGCCAGATTAAATTCAAGCCCAACACACCAGTGGGAATGCTTGAAGTGGAAAAGGTCATTGTAAAGGCAAAACAAATGGATAAGAAGAAACCTGCTCCAGTTATACCAGAGGTAAGAACTAAAATTAAGCATATTGAGAAATTAGAACTACTGCTATATTCAATAAATTGAGCTGGTAGCTCATCCTCTTGTTTCAGTGTTTCCTGTTGTCTTTTGTCCTCTCACCTTGAAGCTCTGTGAAATGCATTAGTCTGTTTCTGATAAGCTCCTCTTAGGTAAAATACATGCCAATTTGTCGCAGCAACCATCTTTGCTGCTGAAAGAAGGAAATATTACAATATTATTTGAAATCCTATGCTTTTTCAGCCTCTTAAAAATTCTGCAGATGAAGTGTGGCTGAGTACAGCCTTGAACAAACTGAAAATCAACATCTTGTACCATCTGTCATGCTGTGATATATGTACCCTTCTTCTTGTATGTTCCTTTTCTTTCAATACATACTGTTTTCTCTTGGCTTTTTTGATATACCCTGAAGAGGGCAGGAGCTTTAAGAGGTACTAAACCAACTTCTGGATGTTGCCTAAATCTTTCCACCTTTGTCATTCTGCTGTGTAGAAGAATACTGACTTTTAATTTACCTGAAGCACTTACAGAGGGTCAGGAGAGTTCTTCTGCCCTTCTGCTTTCTTCCTACACATTGTTCACAGGCACTGGCTTGTGGCTCATCACCTGACTTCTGCAGCTGCCCAGTGTTACCCTGCATTTGCTGCACAGGCAAATGGCACTGCTGAAGGGGAAAGCAGTCTGCTTCATGTGTCCTTTTCTTATATGGAAGGGAATAGCAAAATAGTTCTTACTTCTAATGTGATGTTTCTGAACCTGCAGCACTGGTTGAGTTGGCCAGAAGTGGAATTCTGGTGATTACTGTGAGGCTGTTGTAAAAATGCCATTTCTTTCAGAATTTGTGACGGTATTTATTGGAATTTTCTTCCCTTTAGCAAACTGTAAGGGTAGTGATAAACTACAAGAAGACACAGAAAACAGTAGTAAGAGTTAGTCCACATTCACCCCTTCAAGAACTCATACCAACTATCTGTAGCAAATGTGAGTTTGATCCTTCAAACACACTGCTACTGAAGAGTTACCAGTCTCAAGAACCCCTCGATATGACAAAATCTCTTAATGACCTTGGACTAAGAGAACTATATGCCATGGATGTCAGTCAAGGTAAGATAACTTTTGTAAACTACTGTTATAGAAAAGATAATTGCTTAATAATTGTATACATGTTGTTGGGTTTTTTACTTAGGAAAATATTTTCTAGAAATTTAATACGTATTTAATTTGTCTTCCACAAAATTGAAACTGACTCATGTGTAGGTGGACTTTTGTGTACAGAAGTGCTGTATAAAAGTTTTATTTTCTAACCAAGTGTTCACTACCAGCAGAGTTAGCTGAGTGCAAATCCTTACTTAAACATAAAGCCTTATTTTCCTTCCCTCACACCTTCCCTAAAAACTCCAACACCACTGTATTTCCCTTTGTTCCTACATGACATCATGACCTGAAAAGAAATGTTAGAGAAAATTAGTTTTCTTTAATATAATTTAAAATTTTAAAAGCACTAGTGTATTCTGATGGTCTTCATGTATATCTGAGTGCTGCTTGCTAATTTTATTGATTTTGGAGGAATCATAATTGTCTTTTTAATTCCGGTCCAACAGGGATGCAATGCACTGGCTTTGTAATATTTGTACAATTATTCCTAGGCCAGATTTTAACTTCATCTGGATAGGTGGCAGGTTTAGTATACTGTAATTAAAAATTTTCTTCAGACATTTCTCGCAGGAAATTTTACCTCAGTGTAGAAAGATGTAATATTGATTGACTCACTCAGAGTATTGACTACTGTTTTATTTGCTTGATTTTATTTCTGCTTAAAACTTGTGAGGCTTGTTGGGGTTTTGTTTGTCTTTGCTCCTTTCTACCTAAATATGGTAACCTTATTGTTTGCTGGTTACAGTTTCAAGAGCTCTCTCAGTTTACTTCCCAAAGGTCAGAATGAGAGATTTGGGCAGTATTTCATTTTTCCACAGAGAAAACAAAAATGAAATATTTCTCTTCCACACTGGAAACCTACATATTTTAACTTGCCTAAACGTGTTACTTTGATGATGTGTGCTCCCAAGTGCATTATTTGGTTTTTTGTCTGGTTATTTACTGCTTTCATCTACAGACTGGAAAAGCTGCTTTTTGCAGGATATGGTGTGTGTTTCACTTGAAGCAAGAATCCTTAGGAGGGCATACCAGGGCATATATACTTTCTACACAGCAGTGCCCTGCTAGGAAATTCAGATATTCTTCACTTCTCTTATTATGAAGTATAGTTCAGCATTTGAATTTTGCAGGCGGGTTCAAAGCTCTGAATTTTCCATTATCTTTATGAAAGTAAATGGTGAGGTGCATCTTTTACTTAATAGAATTTAAATTCAAATTTGATTTAATTAATATTACATTTTAATTTTACATGCCTCTTTTTTTCCAAGTTTGGACTGCCTAATCATCCAAACCAGAGCAAGCTATTCTACATACTGATTTTTCTCTTTGCTTCAGAAGTATAAGTGGAGCCTCTCTATTTATGTACACAGTTACAGTCTGTGTTGCATGTCTTCAGGCTCAAGTTCCTGAATGATTTAAGTATGAGGCAGTAAAGATGCACATCCCTTTACTTCTGCAAAGTACCTAGAGTAATTTTTCCCTAATATTGAAGATCCAGCTTGGCTTTCTGTATTTCTATGTTGTTACTACATCCTTGATTCAGATTCACATTTTCTGTCTTTCTTTTTGTCTTTCTGTAGCTGCATCACCAATTGATTTAAATTTACCATCTTTTCAAGGTATGATTTACTGAAATAGGCAGTGAAACTTAGCACTTATGGGACATTAGCACCTGCTCCTATTATAGCATCTGTTTAACTGTGACAATAAGAAGTAATATGTCTGTCCTACCTTAAATGTATATTGCAAATGATAGTGCAGAACTGGATATACACAGCTATATAGAATGTATTTTTGTATCGTTTTACCCTAGATCAGTTTATTCAATTTAGGGTCATGTTTATATTGATACTTTTACCAGACTTGGTGATTTCTGTTGCTCATTGCATTTGCATTCAATGGGATTTCTTTAAGAAAGTTCATTCTAGTAAAATTTTTAAAAAGTCAGTCATGAGATTTACAAATTTTCTGCCCTCTTCATGAAAAAAGCAATTTAAGGAGGATAAATTCTACAAGATAAGGAGAACAGATTTGACTGTCTTTACTATCACTGCCATGCAGTTATGTGTGCACTGATTGAGTGTTTGGGCGATCTTTCTCCATAGTTACACCATGTGCTAGCTGGGGCCTGACTTGTCCCACTTCATACTTTGCCACAAACTTAAGCCAGTAGGAATGGAGAGCTGAAAAGTCAGATGCTCTTTTTCTCTTTTACTACCTTAGTGATATGAACCATAGCATATGACAAGTGGGATGGGCTGGAATAAGTGTTGGTATTAAGAGCAGCTGAAACTCATATGCCCTGAGTTCTGAGGAGGAGAGGAAGAACATGGATGATAAGCAAACTGTTTGTTTTGCAGCACCTAGAAAAATTATTGATCTAGGTGATTTATGATCTGTTGTGTATCATTGCAGGAGGTTTATGACGTGCTGAAATAGTAAGAAGGCAGGAGAAATAATCTCTGCATGAAATAATATCTAGAACTACTGTTTTCTGTTTTAGGCTCCTACCAATCTGAAAACATAGATGTTCTGAAGGAGAAAGAAAACAAAGGATTTTTCAGCTTTTTTCAACGAAATAAGAAGAAAAGAGAACAAGTAAGGTGTAACTTTGTATAAGGAAAGCTTCTAGAAACATATTCAGATTAAGCAATCAGTACTGTTGATTATTTTCCAGAAAATATAAGTAACTTGGGTTTCTTTTTATTTCCCACACCTCAAGGCTGCCAGTGCCCCAGCAACTCCATTAATGAGCAAGCCAAGGCCAACATTTATCACGAGGTCTAACACTGTCAGCAAGCAGTATGACTCCAACACCCTGCCAGCTGAAATGCCAAAGAAAAGGAGAGCTCCTCTGCCACCCATGCCCACCTCTCAGAGTGCTCCCCAGGAGCTCGCTGGAGCCCAAGTCAGACCTACATCTGATGTTGTGAAATCCAACAGCTTTGATAGCAATGAACAGGTCAGTTACATTTGCTTCACTTCTCTTAAAAAGTACAGATGTAGTAACCATGATATTAGTAACCCTGTTGTTAGTATCAGATGAGGCTTGAAATAAATGGAAAAGTGAAGTAATTGCTTTCAAAAATTTTAGCTAGAAAATAACTATAGAGATTGAATGATGCATTCCTTTTAAATTTTATAACCAAAGTAGCTGCTGTATTTTGAAGAGGTAAAAGCAAATTCTTACGTAAATTGGTCTTGTAAGCACCTTTGTGTTGTTTTGGATGAGTACTTTAAATATGAGAAGGTGGTCTCACTTTATTATAACTAGTAATTTGAGTTAATTATTCCTGTTAATTTCAGATGTTTTAGTTACATGGGACAATGAGTAGTTTGTTCTTTACACTATATTGTAGAAAACAGTGGATATAGGGAGCAGCCTAAACACAGTTCCCAGCAAGTTAAAGTGGGATTTTTATTTTAAAAATTGGGCTGTATTATATTGAAGCTATGAGATCTGGGCTACGTATTTGAGTAACCTGTATATATCCCATGATATGCAGAAATTCTGACAATAGAATTTGTGAGAATTGATGCATTAACTGCTATCCTGATATCCTCCAGTATTAACTTCACATATTGTCAATTGTGAATTCCAATTAAAAATCAAGGTTAAAATTTTTTAATATATATTTTTAAGTTTATTTCATACTTTGCTTTGAATACAGTATCTAAAGGTGGTCTTTAGATATGAGGTTATTGACATGCTAGAAAAATTAAGTGAAGAACTAAATGAAACCCAAGTCTGAGGGATTAATTTTGAGTTAGACTTGGCGACAAGAAATTTCAGGCTGTGACTACCTTTATAGAATGATTTAGTCTTTCACTGATGCACAGAACCACAAGAGAGCACTGTTTAACAGAAGTTCTGCCTTTGTGTATTGTGTCCTGCTGGAAAGCTTTATCATTTGAAGAAGACAAAGGTTTCTTACTGAATTTTAGTAAAAGGAACCTTTGGGGAGAGTAAGAAAATGTTTTTTACTTCACTGTGTTTCTCTTTTAATTGAATTCAATTTCTTAAAAAATAGCTTATTCATGTTAACATGCTTTAAATTATTAATATTCTGTTATGTCTGAAAGTAATGTATGATTGCTTGGCTGTCACTCAATACAATTGTTTAGATTTATTATTTTGTGCTGACATTTCTTACTGATCTAAAGTGATCTGACTGAAATTGAATAGTTTACAGAGAGACGACATCCAGATTAAGTTATAGTCTTGTGTGTATTTTCTATTTTGTACTACTTTGTGCAACTCACTTAAAACTTAGAGGTCTTTGGCACGCTTTTTTTTAAGGTGACTTCTCTCTCATTGGGATTTGATTGCACAGTGGTTTATTAGAAAGTGTAGTGCTTGGGACTTAAATGAGGACAAGTATTTACTTTTCTTTGAATTTATTAATTCAAGTAAAATATTTCATCTTTTTGTATCTACCTTCCTATCATCTAAGGAAGGAATTTGGCATAGTGCATATTGCTCAACTTGATCAGGGAACTCCTGATAAGGATCCTGTGAGACACTTCCTTGGACAATAAAGTTGCTGCTTGGAAATGTACTGAGACATTTTCAGAGACAGTCTTCCTGCAGTACAAGAGTAGCCCATTCTCCTAAATGGGAATAGGAATAGACATGAAAACAAACACTTAAATGCTTTTAAACACTCTTATTTAAATGTGGTACTGAAAGAACTCAAGTGCAAAAATAAAAGGGAGCAGAACAATTCCCAGAAAGAAATACATAGGTGCTTCTTGGACATGCAGAGGTTCTCCTAGGAATGCAAAAGCAAACCTGGTGCTCCAAGGGGCAGAAGATGTCAAGAGCAAGACATCTGTAAATTAGTGGCAAGCAGAAATCCAGGAATAAAGGATGAGGTCATCTGCCTTTTATTTTAGCATGGTGTTCATCACAGTCTCCTCAGATTTTTTTGTTGAAAAAGTGAGATACAAGCTGGACGGACAAAACACAAGATAGGACAAAAAGTGGCTGTGGTTCAAACAGTGGGGGTAATGGCTCCAAGTCAGACTGGTTGTAATGTGGAGTTCCCAAGAAGTTGGTAGTATGGGCAATACTGTTAAATACCCTTATAAACAATCTATATGATGCAACTGAATCCACCTTCAACAAACTTGAAGTCAGCACTGAAATGGTCAGAGAGGCAGATGCTCCAGCCACCATTCAGGGAGGCAGTGACAGTCTGAATGAGATTTAAAAAAGATGCATATGACATTCTCTGTCTGGAGTGAAGTAATCCCAAGCACCAGTACAGGCTGGGGTCTGGTCATGTCATCCACCTGGAATCTAGTGTACGCAGTAATTTTATGCTACCCCTGCACTACTGTGTCCAGATTTGCTTCCTGCAGGGCAAGACAGAGACTGGAAACAGGCCACCATGATGTTTAAAGGTTTGGAGAAAATAAATGTTTGATGGAAAGAAGGCTCAGATGGTATCTAATCACATTCTTCTGATATCTGGACAATGCTACAGGGAAATCTGAGGTGTATTCTTCACAAGGATGCATGTGGCAGGATGAGAACCAATGGGCATTAGCTTCTTCAGTGGAAATTCCATTCAGACTGAAGAACAAAACTCACCACTGTGAGGACTGACTGTTGGAATAGGTCACTCATAAGAAATGGCAGAAGCTTCTTTGTTGAAAATGTTTGAGATGTTCCGTGACAGGCTATAGCAGTAACCAATAATAAAGTATAAGAACTTGTTTTCAACAGAAGGTTGGACAAAATTATCTCAAAAGATCTCACTTAATCCAGGTCAGCTCTCAGTAAGTGAGGCCAGTATAATGCTCACACTAGATCACAAGTATTTCTTTGTAAACCATATCAGAATTTGGTCTATTGTGTTCTCTGCTGTTGACAATGTGTTCTGCTGGTGGGACTTAGCCACTCTCACCAGGCTGATTGGTATGTTCACTGGGATATTTGGTATGTCTGGGAATTTCACTGATACTTCCATGTCCAATGAAGTTAATTTACAAAAGTGAAGATATACTTTTTGTTTTCTCTTAAGGATTACTTTTAATCTCCTTTTGCCTTGCAAGAAGCATTTAATTTTAAATCATACTTCTTTTAACAATGCCTAAGTTCCGTAGCCTGCCTTTCAGTTTGCTTGCCAGACTGGATGCATGCTTTCTTTCTTCTATGGACCAGGATGGCCTTCTGCATGGGCCCTGTGATGGACAAACCTCTTTGTAACATCCACAAGGAGGACAAAGTGAAATGTCAGTTTTGCTTGGATGAATTGTCTGCCTAGTTTTGAGAGAAATGTGTCAAAGTAGTATTATCAGACAACGTGAAGTGAGCCAACTTTAAGGGAACAGAGTTCTCACTGTTGTCTTTCTTCAAATTCTCAACATATTGTAGTCCAGTTTCTCACAGTATGAAAAAGGGTTTTAATGTTTACCTCCTACAGCTTCTCTGCTACTTTTCCATTAAAGAAACTACTTTCTTTTTGTGTGAGTAGTTACATTCTGATGTGAGGATTGGAATTTTTTCTGCCTTTATTTCAAGGTGATTATAAAATTAGTTTTTAGGGACATAGCCCTATTTTTAGGGGAGAAAACAGTACAGTGGATGTCAGGGTACCTTTTACAAGTTATTACATTGCATGATTTGCTTATTTTTCTACATGAGACTTGGAAGATGCCTAGTAAGCTTAAGTGGTTAATGTTTGTCCAGCAAATTTCTATGTTCGATCAGGTGGGAAATAAGCATGTTAGTCTATAATACTGAAATCCCTCACTTATTTGTCAGTTCTAGTTCTAGGCAAGATGACTCTTGTCAGAAGTATGTTTAGAACTAGAAAGTTTAAATACACTTGCAAGTAGAGAGGATTCTAAAGGGTTTTTGCAAAGTGTTGTTGTATAATTTAGTGTGTGTATCTTCACAGTTTTCATAAAAGTGGTTGCAATTTTCTAGTAATAACACTTCTTTAAAAGAAAAGCATTTGATTGTGCCCAAAATGCCATGGCTGATTTTCTTCTTGCTGCTTTGTTTATAAAAGCTAGACTGATATATCTGCATTTTGTACCATTAATATTTCTCTTCTTACCCTGTTTACAGTTATTGTTAGGAGCACGTATAAACTCTACTTGGGTAGGAACAATTAAGTGAAGATTTTTAGTTAAAACATTTACAGTAGAAATAAAAATTGCTGTTACTTACACAACCCTAGCTCCTAAAGAAATCTAAATCTCCAGGCTACCTCTTAAAAAAGAAAGGGAAGAAGAAGATGGGGGAAGGGTGTGGGAAGCAGCTAAACCGTAAAGTAGTTCTGGAAAGATATTTTTTTTTTAGCCATTGTCACTGGACAGCTTAGTTAGGATTTCTGTGGGGGTGAGTTCCATGCTGAATAAATTACACCAGAGGCTTGCTTGCCTTCAACTTGATGGTCAGGTCTTCAAAGGAGAAGCTGGGCAATGATGCATTGAGTACTATAGACAGCAGGGAAATTTTGGGTAGAATCAAGGTCATCAGAGAGAAGAGAGTGCTCAGGACTACCTGAAGTTTGCATAAAGATAATCTGATATTATTCAGAGATGTTTCAGAATTGGTGGTGAATGTTGCATGCATCCACTTTTCAGTATATCAAATGCATAACTTTACTCCTTTCTTCTATTTGCTTCTGTACCAGCAGGATAAATCCTAGGAGAAAATAGTCATGTTGGTTGTTTGGACAGAATATCACCAGCTAAATTTCTCCAAATATATTCTGTATGTCTTTTATTTCCAATGGATCAGAGGTATATTACTTCCTTTCTAGTACTTAGGATAAGTGTAAGTATTTTGGGAAAGCTTAAGCCATGTAATAGAAATTGAGTGCATGAGTTATTGTAGGGTCAAATACATTTTTTTTTCTGTTACTCCTTGGACATACGTTTACCTGCATACACAAAGGGAAGAAAAATACCAACAATGAGTAGCAATGTGCTTTGCTATCCCTACATGATACAGTCACCTATAAATCTCTGTTAAACATAGATATGGAGCAGAAGATGTAGTATGTGGTGATATGAAAATCTCTCTCTAGTGACCGTTGGTATGAGGTAGGCTTTCCAGCACACTGAAGTGCTTCACTACCTCTATATTCTTTCTCAAATGCTTTTTGGTTTTTTGCTTCCATTTCTGCTTCAAAATTACTGTGCCTTAATTACCTTTATTTGCTTTTTTTAGATGATAAGAAGGGCAAGGCACTATGTCTGCCACTGCTTACAGAGGCTGGAACTTGGGAAGCAGTGGCATCTACTTTTTTTGGGTTTGCTTTGGGTTGGATTTGGTGCCAAATTTGAGACTAAAAAGTTTTCATATCCACCCTTGCTTGTTGCAGGATGAGGAGGGTGTATGGTGTTAAAAGTAGAACTCCTGCATATGTTATAGAAGTTATGACAGAGTTCACTGGTGTTTCTGCATAAACACAGTTAATTACTTTAGTGATCCTAACAAGAATTTTAATTTAAATATAGCTGATAAAGCACCGGTTATCATAGGCAGTTGGTATGACACATGAACACCCAGATGTATATTCCAAAGCTTTGTCAGATATGTCTTAATGACATTATTTTAATTTTTTCCATCTGTTTAAAGTACTATTTTCACATTACAGCCTTTGTTAGGATTTGAAAGCTCTTAATATTCATATGTTGAATAATTCCTGAGAAAATCTGTTCAACACTTGAACCTTAACTGGAACATTTAGTACTTTCTTGAAATCTCTCTTTGCAAATTGTTTGTTTCTTTGGATGCAAAGGGCAGTAGAAAGGCTTATAAAAATCTTCAAGTAGCATTTGTGCTCTTGTGCTGAGAACATTATTCCCCCCCTACACAGACACTTGTTGTGTGCAGAAGGGAACTCTGGTGACATCTGTTCAGCCGAGCGAGCGCGCGCAGAGCTCGGTGCTGGGGGAGCCTGTGTGAGGCACAAGGGGTGCAGACCTTGGAACAGGGACATGTGGCTTTGTGCAGAGCACAGGGGCTGCAGCCTGAGCACAGCTGCCACAGAGGACAAACACAACTGCCCAACTGCGAGGAGGAAATACTTCAGCAACAAAAGCCTCATGTGGGGAAATCACATTGTATTTGATATCCCCTCCTGAATAAATTCAAAGGCTGAATACTATTAATTATTTTTACTTTTTGAGAACTATTTTGGAACTGTGAATAAGAAATCATAGAAGTACAAAGTGTTTTTTGTTGTGTGACATTTTAATCTAAAAACTGACTTGTTTAAAATCTACTCAAGCGTGCAAGTATTTTTAATTAGGAGTGCTGTGTTCCTATCCTCTGGTGTTCTTAAAATAATGTTTCACCTTGTGCTTTGTGTTTTCTCTTAAACCCTGACTCTTGCTTTGCTGTAAAAGGTTTGAGTTGCTTGCTTTGGCAGTAGAGTGATGGGTAGAATTGTATGTGGGTTTTTGGGCAGTGGTGCTTGTTATAGTGCAGTATCCGTGGATCTGCTGTGCCTGATACCAGGGTGGGACAAAGCAGATGCTGAGGGTGCCCAGGGTGGCTCAGAGGATAGTTTGTCATTCAGAGCCCTAATTCATTCGTTCAGGTATTGTACTGCAGTCTCACAGGATTTGTCTCAGGCAAACAGTGCCTGACAGACACCTTGTTCCAGTATCTTTTCTTTTGTAATTTTTCTTTATATATTTGGTTGTATACAACCAAATACTCTAGCTTTTTGTCCTTAATATCCCACTTACTGTGGAATCTTTGGATATTTGTTCAGTGGTAGCTTTCTAAATGATAAGCATCTTTTTCTCTGGAAATTGACATGGTCAACAATTCTATTGTCTGATGTTTTTGAAAGGATTGTCAGTGAAACAAGAATATGTAGGTGTCTTTATGTCTTCTCTGTTCCTTGATACTGTGCTTTGTGAAGTGGGCTGGTTAATTGAAGCACAGAGAAATTCTCTGGAGATGACCCCACACCCAACTGCTGTGTGGATCCTTCTAGACAAAAATGAATGTCACTGCAGGATTTTATTATTGTTGAGTAGACAAGTGATAGGAATCAGAATTATTACAGAAAACAGGCAGCTGTGTCCAGTTTCGAAATGCATTCCTTTATTGCTGGAATTCTGAACATTGTCCATCTAGTAGATGTGGATATAATTTTCTTCAGCATAAAGGCAAACTGTAGTTAAGAATGGCACCCGAATTTACAACCACTGTCTTTCTGAGACAGAGAATGTGTTTCTAAAACAGCTTAAAATGCAATTGGACAGCTATATCATTAAAAATATGAGGTCTTCAGCAGGTATCCTTTGTCCATTTTAAAAATTGTTCTGATTATTTTTGAATTAAGATTTTTTACTTTTGTTACAATAATGAGGACATTACTATGCTGTAACATCACTAAGTACTATAACTTCTTTTGCAACTCACTAAATTTAACTTTGCTAAATATTATGAGATGTACTTGATAAGTTTTGAAATGAGGCATTCCAAAATTTTTATGAAAGTTCAGGTATTTCAAAGAGGGAAAGAAATTCATAATAACTATGTGTACAGGCCAATTAGGACTGCTGTTGAAAGAATGGAGAAGGAAACACGGTGGTATGTTATGATGGGGTGTAGTTGAAACTTCTTTCCACAATGATTTTAGCTACTTTTAGAAAAGATTTATTTTGGGTTTGTAGAATAGTCTTTGGGCATAAAAGAATTCAAATTCTCTTTTACACTACAGGTAACAACTGATTTTCTTTTATTGCTCTATGTTGCACCTCTGTGAATGTATTCAATTACTTGAGAATTTTTTTAAAAAAAAAAAACAAACAACTGCTTGGAGGATTTAAGATGAAAAACACAGTACTTTCGGTAATACGTTCTCTCTTTCCCAAACATATATTATAAATACTTCTGGAGAATAATTACTGGCTCTATTTTGCTGTTGTTCACTGATTGATGGTAATGTTGCTGCCCTGTGTCCCTTTGCAGGCCGCTGTGGGGCTGGTGAGGAAAGGCTCCGTGCCGCTCAGTGACACCGTGCCTGTCAACTCCTCTCTGCGCAGGATGAAGCGCAAGGCGCCCTCACCACCCTCTAGAGCACCCGAAGATCAAAGTGAAAGCAGTAATGAGCCTGGTAATCTTTCTGTGCTCTTTAATTGGAAGGCAACAGAAAGTATAGCTGGCTAAACATGAAAGTAACGCCACCTTGTGAGATAAGAACCTCAAGTGAGCAGCCACAAAACTGCAGATGCAAAGAATGCATTTACCTTTGTTACCTCACCAGTGGGGAAGCCTTGCAGCAGCACCCAGGCAGAGGCACCCAAGGGGGAACACTGGCACTGCAGAGCTCAGTCCATGCCAGACAGTGGCCAAACCTGCTACCTTCCCTCTGTGTCGGGGATTCACACAGGTGTATTTACCACAGTGCTTTGATCTTGGCCACATCAGGGCAGGAATCTCCAGCATGTCCCATAAGATGCCTTGGAAGTCTATCACACACCTGTGTTACCTGAACACAGGTGTTCCACTTGTCAAACACACAAGACTAAGCAGCAATTAATATCATATGAGTGGGGTTTTCACCCCTACTGCAAGTCTCTTGAGTGTGTTTCCAATCCTCCTCACCAATCTCCTGTTATTTTCCCACAAGTGTGAGAAAGAGGTATTTAGAGCATGCAGATCAGAAGAAAACCCAGACAATACCAAATTAATTATAGTTAGGTTAGGTATAGAATTGTGTATATGTTCCTCAGGTGGACTGCTTGGGGTGGGGACAAAAGATTAGCTTTTCTGGATCAGAGAGAGTGTAATAGCAAATGGACTAACTAGAAGAATCTTAGAAAAAGTCTACTTGTTTTCTTGTAATTCTTCAGTTTGATCAAAAATTCAATTTTCTGGTTCAAAAATACCTAAGAGTTGAGATTAAAATATTTGGAAAACGTGGCAATGAGCACTAGTTGCTTCAGAGGAGTTTCTTGAAGAAATCGTCGTCTGTATGACCACTGTCTAACATTTTATCTAGAACTTTTCTTGGTGCTGAAACTGAGAGGTGGTAAAGGTTGTTGCTTCACTTTTTGCAGTAACAGAGTCAACAGAATCAGCCTCCACTAAAGTGGAAGGAAGAGCCACTGAAACGAAGCCTGAAACAGGTTGGTTCTTTCTACAAAAGTACTGATAAAATTTACTTCATAGCAAGTGAAGATAATTCATGGCAATAAATTACTATACTATAGATGTCATAGGTATAGACCTTATTTTAATGCTTCAGTTCAATTAAGTTTGCCTTTGAAGTAAAAATGCAGCTTTCTATCTATCTAAAGGATAGATTTAGCTAAAAAATATTTTACCTTTGTTTTCTACAGAAATAAATACAATATATTTTGTATTGTTATCTGTGCTTTACATTTAATAAACTAAACATTATCCCTGTTTTCTCTCCTTCCTCACGAGTTACAGAGAACTATCCAGAATTACTGTGGGTTTTTTTTTTTGTACCTCAAAACAAGCTTTTCAAAAGCTAAAGCCCAGTGTTGTTTTTAGAACCCTGCCTTTTGCTGCCCTTGACCTGCATAACATAGGGGCAGGAGCAAATCTGTGCCTGGCTTTTGGCTGGCATCTGAACAGCCTTTAAAAACATAAGTTGTAAATCTAAACGGAATGCATAAATAGTTGTTTATACATTAAATTATTTGTTGGGTGTTAGAGTGTTATGGGAACAATGATATGTGAAAGTATAGCTGTTTAAAATACAATTATTTAGCTGCTGAACATAGTGCTTTTTAAAATTTATGCAGTTTGTACTGTGAAATACTGTTGTTTGTAAGCACCAGACTGTAGAGTTCAGTTACAAGATACAACATCTAGAAGTCTTCTAAAATTTGCAAAAGCTTTTTAGAATAATCAGTGCCAGTGCAATCTGAAAAAATAACTCTTCAATGCATTTAATAAGAATGAAGAATATAAATGCTAAGCCTGTGGAGTGCTGCTGTCATTATATGAGGCTAAGCACTCAGGTACTGTGCTAGTTGACAAGAATTTGTAAGTAGTTTTCCAGCTGTTTTATTCTGGATGCCAGCCAAATTGTTTGGAGTGGTAAAACAAAAATGTACCACAAGAGCTGAAAAAGTAATCTGCTAGGATGCTAGGTCTCTGGCAAAGGGGGGAAAAAGTAAAAAATCAGTAATCAGTAAATTTGGGTTTGGTTTGTGTTTAGGGAAATTTATGTAAATTATTGGAAAAGGCATTAAAGTGAAACAATGTGTAATATAGTAAATGGGAGTAGGAACAACCTGTACTGTGAGGTTGAAGATCTAACGAAGTCGTAACTTTTCCTTGTCCTAGCTGTTGTAGCAGATGAAAGAGAATAATAAATTGAGTGAGTGGTTTGTTTATTGGTACTGAACTTTGTGTCTTGAAAACTATCTACATACAATGGGTCTAAGATGAACAAGTTTATCATACTGTGATTTTTAAATCAAGTTTTTTTTCTTGTACTTGTTTCTATCCTAAGATTGTCGATCTGTGCTAGAATTTTTGCCTTTCCCATCACTGTTATGTCCAATTGCTGTGTAGATAAACAGCCCTGAACTTCAAAGAAATGGCTTGTTTATTTTTCCATAGATTTAGAAACTTCTGCTTGAGGCATTTGAGTTTTGTAATTAAATATTTTAATTTAAGCTGTAATGGAAAGAAATAGAAAAGGGTAATCATCTTTACTGAGCTTAGGGCAGTCTAAGTTGAACCTTTGGATTTACCTTTGCAGTGAGTGACAATCTTCAGTCTCTAGTTTTCCTTGTGTCTTCATGCAGTGTCCTTTGCTGAAGACTTAATGTAGTGCAATTTTTAAAAAATGTACATAGAAGTCACATAGCAGAGCTTCATTGCCTCTTTTTTTTTTCTCGTGGGATACTGCTGCTCTCTGGTGGCATCTCTGAAACTGTCTTGAGGCCTGTGTATAAAAGGTCCTTTTAGCAAAGCCCGTCATGCTGTGAGAACCAGTATTAACCTGCAGCAAAATCAGATGCAGCACACCTGTCCTATTCCTAGTCTGAAAATTATCCATGTATGGGTATTGTTTTAAATGGATAAAATAGCTCAGTATCACTTAAATTGCAAAGTTGGACATAATTAACTTTACAAAAACCCAGGAGTTCCTTCCATTTGAATTAATATTGCTTTGATTGTCAGGCATCTGGGAAGCATTGGGAGTTTTTGTTTGGCTGTGACTGGCATTCCAGCGGGGTCCTGTTGTGCAGTGCTGCTTCAGCAAATAAGCAAAAAACCCTAAGATGCAAATAGAGTGCTACCTTTTGCCCTAAAATGAACTACTGCAAATGTTCAATTTGGTGTCTGTTAGCTATGCACTACTTAGACACATATACATGGAGCTATATAGTATGGAATAGCCAACATTTCTCTTGTGAAATGACAGTTTTCCCATGGTGTAACAACAGTGTGTATCTTGATAAAAGTAGTTTGAAGATGCCCTTCTACTAGAATAAACATTGACAGAGAAGTAATGTGAACACTTGGGATTATAAACAACAATTCTCTTTATCAATTATTATTTTTTCCTTCATCTTCCCAAAGCTTAATTAATGCTTAGTCTTTATTTTTCTAGGGAAGACAGTAAAACAATATTCAAAACAAATTTTGAAGTTAGAGGTTTTCAGAAAATTTTCCACCAAACAAATCACTTGATATAATCCTATTGGTTACAGTATTTCTTAAGCACCTTGTTAGGGGCTGTAGAAGCAAGAGCAGATTTGCATGATGTGGTCAGGCTTTCCAGCTCTGGTGCTTATGAGCATGAGAGCTCACAGAGTAGCACCAGCCTGTTCTCTGCTGGGCAAAGGGTATTCTTACTGCTCGAAGGAGACTTGCAGTTGCTATGTCAGTCGTCAGGGAGGGGTGTGTGTGTCTGTATATATATGTATGTGTACTTATCTATATATCTACTTTCACACTGTAACTCTATTGCTTTAGGGCTACTTAAAACCCAATGACTAATGTTCTAAGAAAGTAAACTATATGCAGGTAGAAATGAAATTTTTATTACATATGGAGCTATGGATAGGGTATATAAGTAAGCAATAAGGCAATAGTATATAGCCAGTATTGCTGTAAGTTCTTCCTAGAAATATGTTGCAAGTAAAAGCTATAGACTGAAAGTTTGGAAGCAAATCAGAATCTGAACTGCTCCCCTAGGGAGTTACCTGCATTGATGTAAGTGAAAGTTGGTTGTTAAATGTTGTTTGTGTTCAAACGTATTCAGAATTTATTCTGCTGCAGCAGTGACGGCCCAGGTCTGAAATGAGACCCAGTAACAGATTAAAATCCACTAGGAAGCAAGGCTGATGTTATGCTGACAAACAAGGTAGACCATTTTTAAAGAAGTGTGAGGGCTGTTTTTGTTTGGTATTATCCATTTGTAGGTCAGGTTAGGCCACCCCAACGCTTGGAAGTGTTTCTAGCACAGCAAAGAACAGACTTTCACATAGCAGGAATGCCAGGAATGTCTCCTGCCAACCCAAGCTAAGTTTCCATCCCAGGAGATACAACTCAGTCTTTGTTACACTCCTCTCCAGAGGAAAAGCAGCAGAGAAATGACAGCAGTGCCTGGGCACAAAGCCATAGAAGCTCCAGAACGCTTCCACTTCTCCTGTCAGAAGTCTTGGCTATTCTTTGTTGTATAATTCAGGTTTCCATAGAGTATTTAGACTGAAAATCTCAGTCTTTTTTCCTGTAGCTGGTGATGGCTCAGGCCCATGGCATAATAGGTCTCACCAGTGAAGGAGGCAATGTTCTAGAGAGCCAGTTATGGGCTGTGGGATAATCTTAGCTGGTTAAATGTTTGCTCACATTCTCTTATGCTTTGTTTGGTCATTTTGACATATATATTTAACTTGTCACACATTAAATGATACTTCCATCACTAAAATGATCTCCCAAAGTATGAGGCTGCTGGGTATGAGTTTTCCCTAGGTGGAAAGGGGGTTGTTGGATGGTGAAAGGAAGAGAAGGCCCTTATGACTAGTAAACCTGTTGGAGTCCTGTAATCCCAAAGTGACATATTTGTATGCGCCTGTGCTGAAACCACATGGAAGGAGCTCACCTGCACCATTTTGCAATCCTGCCTTTCTTTCCTTGGGGATCTAAATCCACTCTGCATTCAGCACTATGGCATGTGTTGATCACATTGCTTAATGTGTGACTACAAAACACTATTACAAGATTGCAATGTAAAACCAAGAATTAAATGTTTGTCTTTTGTAGTTTCTCCGTAACTCTGAGTATCTTTGGTATTACCATACTCTTAACTACTGACCCGATTGTAAACATCAAAGTTTCTCTTCTCTACTGAGCCTTCTCCAATATATGTATCCTCTTATTACTTTTCTATAACACTGTATTTCTCTAGAGGAACTGGAAGCATGGTAGACTAGAGCTGCTAAAAAAAGTCAGTCTAACTTTTTTTTTTGTACTCTGGGATCTGCGTCTTTCCAGTATTCCTTTTTGTTTTCTTTGTTGACTTTGGTTTACACTTAGAAATTTACTGGTACTACTTCGACTGAAACCTAGTTGTCCAAGTGCAAGGCTTGTTCCTAACAGGTGTCACTGCACTCAAAGTTGATGGGAGTACCCTGGTCAAGTGTATTTATTAGTTCAACTTCAAGTACACTGATCTATTTGTATCCTAATCCAGCAACTCCAGCTTTTAGTTTAACTGTGCTCTGGCTGCAAATGTCAGTATTTTTATGGATTAGCACTTTTCTATTAACTTTATTTTTCTACTGTAACATGAAGCACTGCACAAGACACTTTAATACACTTAGGATGCTTATGGGGAATTTTTGATAGTGGTGATGAAATTTGTTGAAACCATGGGCAAAATTGGTATTTGGGTTACTCTTTAGTTCTTGGACATTCCTACACTGATATAGAGGAACTGTGTATTTAAAAACTCAGTGGAGCGCTAATGGAAGTACAAGAAGTCTGGGTAAAAGCAACTGTCCATGAAATTTGGTGTTATGAGATAAATAAAAATATATTTAACAGTCTTAATTCAATACTTGGGTTAAATATGGAAAATGTTTTACAGTAGGTACAGATACAGAACCAGATGGACAGTAGCACGGTGATCAGCATATTCTTGTGTCAAGAGAGAGAATTGAAAAAAAACAGAATTCTGTGAATGGATCTCTTTTTTAAATTTTTTTTTAAATTTACCTGAATTATGAAAAAAAAGCCAGTTTTCCTTCTTCAAACTTTTTAAGCTGCCTTGAACAGTCTCTTTTTTAATCTACAGTCTGCATTGAGAGCTGTGGATTGGTTTAAGTTTTCTTGGTTTGGGGGTATTTTTGCTTTCTTTTCCTTTCTTTTGTGAGTGTAGATGTAAGGAACTCAGAATACAACCTGGAAGAAATTGATGAAAGGGAAGAGATAAGTGTGCAACAGAGAGAGGACAGTGGAAGTACCAATACCTCTCCTGGGATAGGAGAGGTTACCTCAGCCTTCAGCTCTGCTGAGGTACCACTGGAAACTGACAAAAATGATGCTGCTTCATCAGCTCCTGTTCCTGGCAGTGTTCCCATAGACAACTCGCAAAGCTTCAAGGAAGAAAAACAAGAAAATATGAGCACAGATGGCAAGTAAGTACGTTTTGTGACAAAGAAAGGAGCACTGGGGGGACAATGGGGGAGGCAAATAAAATGCTGAGTGCTGTTTCATTGTGAAGCACAGAATAGAGAATTGTGAGAGAGGAATGGGCTTTAATATGCTTAGCTTTCACTGTAGCACTCTTCTGTGCACAATAATTCACGAAGCTTTTCAACAAAAATGACAATGAAGTGTTCTGCAGTCTATTCTGTTTAATCTTCCCTTTCCTTACTACTCAAACAGCTGGAGCCCAGAAAAGCTGAACCCAGCTCTAAAATGCCCAGTGTATTTACAAGAGCAGCATGCTGCAAAAAAAAAATTTTGATTGATTTGTTAAATAAAAATATACAAATTCATTCTTGCAGATGAGGGAAAATGGATACATCAGCTATTTCTGTTCTTTTGGGCATAATTCTTATTGCTTGCATATTTGTTTTGGCTTTAATTTTTATTTTTTCTTTTCCTTATATGTGGTCTTGACCTGTCTCAATCCATTTGCTCTCAGGAAAACAAGTTAATTCAGCTTTTTTAAAGAATAAACACATTAGTTTCCTTAGCCGCTCTTTTTCCCTTCTGGTGATGCTGTACCTTTGCCCTTCAGCATGTTTGTTAAACTACCTGACTCAGCAGGTTTCCAACATGAGTTAGTGCCGGCTTGAAATAAATGTTGATTGTCCGGAGAAGTCCCATTGTGTTAATGTAATTCACTATTTCTCTGTTCCCTGGGGCAACTAAGCTGGCTACTGTTCCCAAATTAAATTGAAAGAACTATTTCAATTATTGCACTGAAGCCAAAATGTGTGACTGCCCTAGTAGCCAAGAACTTTCAAGGTAGTAAAGAGAGGTTTAACTTGTATTTGAAGGGACGTTTTTGTCAGTCCGAGGCCAAATGTGGCTTTGCAATAATCCTGTCCTGGTGAATATTGTCCCAGTTGCTTGGGTGTTTCTCCTCTTTGGGGATCTAACAAACTATCTTGAATTTGCAGTTTATCAAGCCTGTGTTATTGGGCCAGTTTGCCTAATTTTCCAGGGGATGTTTGTTTCCTTCCCCCCCTGTGAATTGGTAGTAACCTTTCATGTCTTAAAATCCTGGTGACAATCAGGTAGATTGCATTCTGGCTTTAGTTTGGCAATTGCTTCCTGAAATACCTTGGGGATTGCAAAATGAGGACTGGGGTTTCTCTGACATTATATTTCTGGAAAACTTTAGATAATTTTGATCTTATAAGATCTAGTTACTTTGAGGAGTGTTTTTTAAAATCAAACCAGGAATATTTGCAAAATATTCCACTCAAAACCACTATTTTCTATATTGATACTCCATGGTGTCTTGTGGCTTTTGGGTTTGGTGGGTTTTGATTAGATTTTTTTAAAAATTGCTATTAAAAATCTAGTTTAGCCTGTTAATAATTTTAGCTCAGTCACCCAGCTGTGTTAAAAGGAATGGAGCTAACTAAGAGCACACAGTGCAGGGCTGAGCTTTAACTTCCAGCAATAATTTTGAGAGCATATGCTCCTGTTCAGTGGTTTATGGGACACTTAAAGTATGTTTCGAACTATACAGGCAATGTGAGCATGGATGGTTATTGAGAAATGTATCATTTTAAATGATTCAAAGCAGATGTGCCAGCTCAAGGCACTTCTGACAACTAATGCATTTGATGGGGCAAATAATTGGAATCTTTGTCATGCCAGTATTTCTAACTATATATTATAAAAATATCTTGAACTAAGTTTGAAGTTTTAATAACTTTTTATTAAGAAATTTTAAGTATTTTTGCCTTTTTCATTTACCTTTTGAAGCCAAGGACTTAATGTGTCCCCTCACCCCCAAAAAGATGAGTTTTTTATTCAGTATTTTTGCAGTTCTCTTGTCTCCCATGAAATGAGGGAAATATATACTGTATACATTTCCAAGATGTTTAGTATGCAAGTAACATGTTGTGTATTCTTTGCTGTTCTCAGGGTATTTCTTGAAAGGGACTACTTTGAGAAGTCTGTACTGCTCAGTTCATGTGTTCCTACATAGTCAGTGTCTCATGCAGCATGGTGGGGACAAAGTCAGGGACACATTTTAGATTGAGGTGTGTCAGTACACTTTATGTGAGTGAAAAGCCATTGTGGCTTCACTGGAATGGATTTGCTATTGGAAAGTGTCTTGTTCAAACTGCATATGTAAACATGGGGGGGAGAAGAGAAGGGAAGGCTGATCATCTGCTTGCACAGAAGCAAGTGGAGCTGCATGTCATTTTGGTAAAATATCATGGCAGCATTTCCTCTTTTTTTTTTTTAATCGATTCTGTTGAGTATTCCAGTGTTTGGCAGAGTGGTTCTGTTTTGTCCATCTGTGTTTAGAGAATATTGCCAGTTCTCTTGCATCATTCCTTGTGTTTACTGAAATGAATGGTACCAGCATATTTCATGTACTGTTGTGCTTTGCAGAGGACTACAGACTAAGATAAGCAGTGAGGATGCTGGATTTCAAACAGACAGGAAGCCTAAAATTTTAGATGAAAATAAAATTGATGGTGAGTAGTTCCCACTTGTTAATATTTGAAGCTTGAACTTTTCTGTTCCTTTGAAGAAAAGGCCATGTAGTCCACTCTTGAATTGTTGTTATCAGATTGTTTTCTTTACCCTAGCTCTCGTGTATTTTCTTTGAGATGAGGTGGCAAGAACTGGCTGCAGTTTGGGGATTTTTGGGTTTGTTTTTAATATATTTTTATTTTAGCAGTAGTCAAAGCTGCGTTGTGCTGTTAAAGGATGGTGTGGGTGGGACAGTGCTGAGGAGAGGGAAGGCTGAACATGAAGGTAATTCTGCCACATGGGGTGACATGGCTGCTACATCCCACTGGGAAAGAAAAGGCCATCAGTTGTTCTTTGCTTATGAGGTTAGGGTGAGTCTTCTGCATGAAAATGCAAATATTTTTAGGCACAAATAAAAGAAAGTGACACACTGATCTGAAACAAAATGACGACATCCTGTGGATCTAATGGGTCATAAATTTCCCTGTGGATTTAGTGACCTGACTGATTTATTTTACTCTCTTGTGACACTGATTTTCAGATTTATATATTAGGCCTTCTATAGTCTTCTCTACTCAGTACACCTCTGTTAATAAATCATAACAACACAAGTCCTGTTTATATGTGATATAAATTTTAACTGCCATTTTATAGCATACATGAAATGAGGATTTTTCCCCCCCAAAATACCACTCCATATGACTATTCCTGGAGAGTTTAATTTTCCCAATATTGTGTTTTAAACAATTTGACTAAAATATTTCTGTGTTTGGGAGATGGTCACATGTTTAGTCCAGGGGTAGAAAATTGAATTATCAGACAGCTATAGGGTAGGAAAAATAGGTTTGGCAAATTGCTCTTGTCCATATGTTTTTCAGTTGTTTCCTTGTGCGAATATATAAGGTGTAGTTGACAAGATTTGTAACATTAAAACTGAAGAATAGAAGCCCTAAATGTGTGGAACTAAATAAAAACTGCATCTTACTCAATGTTGAATAGTCCTTGAGCTCTTGAGTCACTGATGCCTATATAATGAACTGAAATTCATTAATACTTTTAAAATTGTTCTAGAGTAGTTTTCTTTTTTTCTATTAAGTCGATGCATGTCATCTGTAGCCTGTTTATTAAGGAAGAATATCTGAATTAGAATGCAATTATTTGGCAATATTAGTCAAATATAAGCATATCTTTAATTGCCTTTAAAAGGGTTAGGGAAAATCTTAGCATCAGTGAGAAGTTAGTAATTGTTACTAAATACACTGGATGCAGAGCTTCATGATGTAATGGGGAAGATTGAATCTTTTTGGCATTTGTATTAATTTTGGAATCTTTCTTTAAGTTAAAGATCATGGTGATACAAAACTCCTTCCAACAACAGAAGAAGGGAAAGAACTTCAGACAGCTGAAATTAAAACAGTAGATTTTAAAGAAAATAACAATCTTGAAGTTGACAGACTATCAAACTGCCAGGCATGTAAAAATGACATCTCTGTAAGTCATAGGAATTATCCTCAACTGATTTCAGAAAAGCAAGATGACAAAACAAATCAAACTGGCTTGGACACAGTGAAAACTCAGGATGTTGGAATCCAGACTTTGGATAGCAATTTGGGAAGGACTGCGCAGAAGGAAATTATTGTTCCTCAGGGTGTTGAATCATCCACATTTAAAGAACTGGTCCCTCAACACAACAAAGATAAGAACAACTCCTCTGTTCAAGTGATGCATGGAATTCATCAAGAGAGTGAAGATACTTCAATAGAACAAAATCTTGAGACGCAAGAAGTTACCTGTAAAAAAGTAATTCCGATGAAAGACCAGAGTCACATCTGTATAAATGGCAGTGATTTTGCTTCACCAAAAACAACTGCTGAAACTCCAGATGACTCTCCTGTAAAAGGTCAGCCCTTTTGTAGACAGGACACCAAACCTAAACCTAAACCTGCTAATGAAATTACAAGGGACTACATACCAAAAATTGGGATGACTACTTATAAGATAGTGCCTCCAAAATTCTTAGAAATGATGAAAAGCTGGGAATCAGAAGTTCTGTCAGATTATAAGGATCAAGAGGTATCTACTTTGGAAGACCCCAAGGAATTCAGAGTGCAAACTGAAATTCCTCATCTGTCAAAAGGTGTGGGTCCTTTACAGGCTGGTTCACAAAATGAAGCTGCAGCAGCAAATGGTCTGCTGCAGAGAGTGAACAGTGTTTCGGAACATACTGTGGCCTCTGGAGCTGAGATTACTACTGAGAGCAACCGGATGGAAAGACAGTCTTTCCAGCAGCATGTCCCGCTGATGCTGAACTTGGATAATACAAATGCTTCTTCTGAGACTCAGGAGAAGTCAAATGCATTAAGTCCTACAACAAAGCCTAGTTCTTTTTATCTGCAGATGCAACGAAGAGCTTCAGGTCACTATGTGACATCTGCAGTTGCCAGAAGCACAGTTTGTGCTCCTAATTCAATTAAAAATGAAGTTAAGAATACAGAGATGGGTAAAAAAATCTCATCACCTGATACGACTACTTTGGCTTTACAAAAAACAAGCATTCCCTCTCCTCCTGCAGATCAAGAAAAAGTTGATGATGGAAAAAACATGGAATCTTCCACTTCTTCTGTTAAAAGCAATACACCTTCAAGTTTTCCCTCCTGCCCTCCAGCACCATTGAATCTAAGAACTCTCAGAACTTTTGCAGTTCCAAAGCCGTACTCTAGTTCAAGACCATCCCCTTTTGCTCTTGCTGTCTCGTCTGCAGTCAAAAGGTCACAATCGTTCAATAAGACACGTACAATCACTAGCCAGGCACCAAGAGAGGAATTGCCAGTGGAACTCTCCTCTGTCCCCTTGGCAGCTGGATTCTCCTCAGCTACCTCCATGCCTGAAGTGAAAAGTCCTTCCCTACAGACTGTAACAGCAGGGTCACAAAATAGTCTAATGGATAAGGTAAACTTTATTTCTAATACTAATTGACTGTGGATCCAGTGCCATCAAATGCAACTGCTGTAAAGGCTGGTTTCTGAACCACTCCCTGGTCAGAAAGCTCTGTATTTGTGCAGGGAAAACACCCTGTGGTGTCTACCACTAGCACAGCATTCTAATGAAGTGGAGGAATACAGGGAATGTTAAAAATGAGAGCAACATCATTCAGATGATTGGAAATAATTATTTCCTGCCATAATTAGCAGCCCCTACTTTAAAGAACTGTAAATTAGATAGTAATTTATCCTGTGTAATACTAATTATTTGTTCTTTATAGTTCTGTGTGCTGGTTTCTTAAATTTAATTCTGAGTGGTGTGATCCATTTGGCTTCAAGTGGTCGTGCCACAAGCACTCTTGAATGGAGATATGAAGTTTTGCTGGCATAATTACTTGAAAGAGAAACTATGTGCTATGCTGGAAATGTGGCTGATCTCAGAAATCTTGAACCAAGCAAACACTAGAATGGCAGCAGTTTGCTATGCAACCTTGTGCCAGGTTGATTCAGATTTCCATTTATAACTAATTCAGATTAAAAGTTTTTGGCTTCTTTTCCTTCCACTTCCTCCCTTTATAGAAAGGCAGCCATGTGCATAGTGAGCAGAAGAGTCAGGCACAGTCAGGTGCTTCCCCTGACCACCCACGCCCTGTCACTAAGAGACAAACCGCGATGACGCTCCCGCGCGCTGACCCCGAACAGATCCACCAGAGCTTGCTGGCTGCAATCCGCTCTGGAGAAGCTGCTGCCAAATTGAAAAGGGTGAGTTTTCATCATTGCATCCAAAACAAAGGACTCATGGTACTTCCTTCAAAATTACCATACTAATGCCTGATTCTAAAAGCAGTTAGTTTTGGCACAAACTGCTGCCGGGAGGTCTCTTAACAATGGGAAGGGAGGTGGGGAAGAGGGTCAGTTTTGCAGAATAAACTGGTGAATGCACCCACAGAGCTTCAACTGTCTGTTACTTTCATACAGTACAAATGTAATCAAAATCTCCCTGAAATGAACTAGAAATCTCTAGGTTATCAGTTTAAGTATCTTGTCCATAAGATCTGGCTTGTTTGTATTTACATGGTTTGAAACGGTATGGCTGAGCAGCTTTGTTCTAGACCTGAAGTGGCTGCAAACTTTTGCAGGCAGATAGCACACAGTTCTGAGACTATTTTCCTATTTACTAGACTTTATCAGGTCCTTAATCTGTTAGGCATAGTAACTAAGATATTTCTCAATGTTTTGTCACCAGTCCTGGAAGGGCCATCTTCCCCTACCCTCTCTGGTTAAAAACTTTCTCTCCTAAAATTAATCTACGCATCTCTCATTGGATAAAACAGTCTACATTTCTAAAATCTGTACTGTTTTAAGTTTGCAACCAGACAATCATAGTCTCACAAAGCTTTCTTGACCTCACATTAGTATTTTGCGTTCTGTTTTGAGGAATAATTTTTTCATTGCAGAAGGTCAAAGATATTCAGTAGTTGTTTTTTTTTCTTCTCTTTTCCACTTGAAAGAAACTAATGATGTGTGGTAGGTGGATACAAGGAACATTTTTATTTGTTCTGTGGAAGTCTTTGATTCCCTCAGGTCAAAATCTCACGGTGAATGGTCAGATAGTGGAACATTCCATTTCATAGGTTTTTGTTTCAGTGTAGTAGTGCAACAGTCTCTCTGAGGCTTGTAAATCTCCATCCTTTCTACAGTGAACAGGAAGACTGAGTTTTCTGGAAAAGTTGCAAGCATGCTCAAGTAGGGTTTGATCTCTAGTCAGTAAAACTGGTATATAATACACTGTAAAATTTTTTCTAACTACATCTCAGTAATCATGTTAATAACAGGATAAGATTAGGGAAATGGCTAATTGTTCAGAATCTGTTAGAGGTAAAATATGTTCTATTAGAAATACTGTTTGGATTTTATTTGCATATATTTTTAAGGTTTTTGGTTTTTTTTTTCCTAGTGCATAATTGCATTCTGAATAATATGACACTTATTTATTCATACTTTTTAATAGAAATATTCTTAGTGTAGAGTTTGACCCATATAGTCTTTATCAGTCAAGGTACAAAAATGGCATGGGGAAGGGGAGAGAGATAATGACTGAAATTGGTTTTCCTCTCCCTTTCTCTTCTGTGGGTGGGAGATGTGCTTTGTCAGTAAATTACATGTTGAGACTGGGGTGATGAAAGGGCTGTACTTTTTAAGAAGAAATTATAATAATGAAGAAGCTGTAGCCATAAAGAAGAGCAGTCTGCAGCACAGAAATCTGAACCAGGCTTAAAAAAACCCCTGGAACACAAAACAAAATGCAGTGAAGAACTCACTGAAGTTTTGCCAAGCATAAAATTGTACAGGCTGTTCTTTTCACTCCGAGTGCATATGCTGTGGTACAGGTATGTCTGACAGGAGAAAGATTTTTTTTTGTTTGTTTGGTTTTTTTTTTAAATTAATTATTTTTTTTTTGGCCTACAGCAAATTTAATAAAACCATGGTCTCATTTTATGTTTAACATGGAGAACTGGCAATAGTAGGACAGAGAAATGAAGCATTTTGTATCAATAAGGTATTTGCACCCAAAAGTGCTTTTGAGAATTCAGAGGACTTGTAGAATGCATACACCTCGTAGCTTCCAGTATTCTGCTGCAGTCAGGAAAAGGAGTCATAATCTGATCCATTTGAATAATGAGTGATGTCCATCAGGGGCTTACTTCTCTTTTTACCTCTTACCATACTCTCTTCTTGCAGTTCTGAGAGTAATTTCAAAAATAAAATCCTGGCACTGCTTGCCAAGTCCTTTAATTTTTTTCACCCTCTGTTTTACTTAATATGTTGTGAGTATGCAGTGCTGAGATATGTGTCCTTTTGTGTTGCTGGGCTTTCCTGTTCAATAGGGCCCTCAGTAATTACTAACCTAAAATGGGTCAAGTGAGGTTTCTTTCTAACACTTTTCCTCTTGAGAATGTTTTCATTGTGTTTAGTAAACTGTGCTGTGGTATGTGGTTCTCATGGCTGCGGAGCATCTACAGCTCCCATTAACTCCGGTTGGGTTATGCAGTTCCACTGAAAATCAGGCTTTGGCTGTCTGTGCTAAAAGTTATGGTTTGCTTCTGATAAAAGAAATATTACTGTGGTATAAAGGAAGTGTTAGAACATTTAGTCAGAAATCAGATCTGTTCAGTATTTAATAAAAATGTTTCGTTTAGTGATTCTTTGGTGTGGAGAAGGGCTAAAAATTACGAGTCTTTTGAATAGTTATACATTAAGTTTTTAGTCAGGATAAAATATGTGTTTAAGCAATGTCTTCTGTTTCAACTTCTGTAGAATATATGCTTAGTTAAGAAATCAAATAGGACATCTTCCATTGCAATGAGAAAAACACTAAATTAAGTAACATTATATAACATATGGGAGGGATAAAAATCTATAAATTTAGTTTTAACATTTCTTTAATATTTTTTTTCTCTTTTTTTTTTTTCTCCATCCTGCCTCCAGGTTGGTCCTCCATCAAACACCATAGCTGTCAATGGAAGAGCCAGGCTTAATCCTTTGTATTCCACAGAATCTAAGGCTAATCCCTAGATATTATACCAAATATTTTGCACTTTACTACTGCTTCATAGGCCAAGTTAATTCTAACTAAAAATTTTTGAAAGTGTAAATGCAAGTGTATGTTAATATATTTTTGTCAACAGTTATAACAATTTCAAGCTGGGTCTTTTGATGCCTTGAGAAGATTATTAGAATATGTAAATTTTAGTAATATTTTGCCTTTTTCTCTTTATAAAGCTGATTATGCTGCTAAAAAGTTTTAAGACAAGATGTAGGTGAGATATGCTTATGACAGAATGGGAATTGAAGATTCTTGATTTTAGCCTTCAAGACTGAACAATGTGTAGCGCTATACTGAAATTACAGATTGGAAGCAACCTAAAAGTTGTAGATCCAATAATTAATTTTTGATTATGTATTACTTTAACAGATTGTATGAACTTAAATCTACCACATGCTGCCTCCATATTCCTTTATTAAATTAAAATTGTAATTAGTAGAAATCTTAATTCAATGCAATACTTTGTTTCTGTCTAAAAAAATAGATGTTTTTGTTCCTCTAGCAGACAGTTATCTGGATATGTATTTTGACTTTTTTTACCCTCCTGTAATTTTTTTTTCCTGGTAGCACACATACACAAAAAATTAGGATATGCATTATTGGGAACTTCTGTACTACTCAAAACCTTTTCTTAACAGTAGCACTACATGATGCTTCTCAAATACTCTTTAAATATCTGTATATAGTATTTACCTAGCACTCAGATAACCATTAATTCACAAAAAGTATTGCTTATCTTTAAGTAGTCATCAACATATAGTTACTTACTAATAAATAACAAATTCCAGTTTTGACACTTAATGAAATAGATTTTTTTTATGTGAAGTGTAACTAAAAAATGAACTGCTTTGGACTTATTAATATGAAATATTTTAATCTTAAAACAGCACAAAAACACATAAATCATGCTGTGTCAGAGAGCATCTATTTATAGATTAAGCATTAAATACCAAAATGGGAATATATATATTAAAAGAAAATGTTTCACATTATATTTTATCTATTTTGAGTTTCTTGTCAAGATTATACATTTTGGGGAGAGGGTGGAAATATGATCACACTCATAATGAAATAGCTACATTTTATGGATGCATGCAGCAAGTCCTGGGGTATTTGCCATATTAAAATATTTTCATGCTGGACTTGATTTAAAATTAAGCAATTGTATTTAATTTCTATTCTTTAACAATATATATATTTTGTACTTTAGAAACGTTATGTAACTCAGTTTCAGAAACTGATCTATATGTGCATTTTTAAATTGTTTGCTGCCAGGTTTTTGTGCAATAATCTCAAAGAGGTCTAATTACTTTCCCAGTAGAGAGTCAATTACCAATTACGAGTTATGGTGTTAACTTAATGCTGAAACCCTTTAAGGAATGTTTTAGTAAATAAAAATTCATAAAGAGATCTGATGACATTTTTTCATTGCTGTTCTCTCCTGTTTTCTCTCCTGTATTTTAGTCCCTTGTCAATGTGTTACCACTTCCATCTCCTCCTTGTTCTTGCCTCCAATCAAGAGTTCATTCCAAGGGTGGGGGAAGCTCACATGGTAGTTCAAAAGATCTGTTTCAGGGTCTGACTGCAAAAGAAAGTTTCAACCTTCACTTGAAAATAGTGAGATAGAAGATACATGGGCTTTTCTAATTTCTAACTGGGGCTTACATTCTAGATTTCACTGTGTCTTGAGGGACAGACTTGAAAATTGTAACTTGCTCCCTGGATTCTAGTCTGTGCTCATTGTGATATAAGTTTGTGGGGGTTACAGGATTTTTTTTCAAATGTTGGTATTCTCTGCCAAGGTGACCAAACTTATTTCATAAAATTATTTTAATATCCATCTTTGCTAATACAAATATATATGATGTTTCACTTTCTCAAACAAATCAACAAAGTCTGATTTCTGGTTTTGGGAAAGTTCAAGTAATCATACTTTGTTCTTTAGTTCTGACTACAAAACTGTACTACTGTGTGTATCTTAGTCCCATATATTAAAAATTGCCTTTTCATGTGAACTTCTGAAGGCAAATATCTTATGTAACAGATTAAAACCACCTTGCTTGAATTTTAGGGTTTCTTCTTTCTGTAACTGAACTTGCTTGATAACTGACTGAAATGTCTACACATGCTATAGTACTGTGAAACTCTTCAATGAAACTTTTTGTTACTAGCTGGCTACTTTGATTAGCAAAACTTTCTCTTTCCCTCTTCTTCCAACATGTATACATAAGACATTTTTAAATCTTGCTGTTGTATTTCTACAGATGCTTTTTTTCTTACACTCTGTTATTAAAGTCTACTAGAGAAACTCTTGTTGATAAACTTGATATGTTTATTCATTATTCAACCATAAAAACATTTCTGCTCAAGTAACAAGTAAGTGTTTCTAGTAACTGCAAGCCCAAGCTAGACAGCATTTCATTTTTTGTTGTGGATACCTTACATGCAGGGTAAACAGACTGTTTTTTGAGCCCAGGAATACTTAGTTTGGACAACGTGTATCACTGATGTCTTCCAACAGGAGGCAACTAGTTATATCATACCTCTTATAATCCCCTTGCTTTTGCATGGCAGTCAAAATGTTCAGGAATGAAGGTCAGGATACTGAAGTAAATGAAGTGTCAGTGTAATTGTCCAGAAAAAACAGCAGGCCCCAGTGAAGGTGCCTTATGACCTACTGGTACCAGTTCTTTGAAGAAGCAGCAGGTATCCACAGTGCACAGTTCAGACTCCAGGGATTTCGAGTTAAGGAGGGCTAGCAAAGGCAAGAGAGTTAAGTAGTAAAAGTTATCTTGTTAGCAATTATAGAAGATATATTTTAAATGTATTCTACAGAAGAATAAAATTAAGGCCACAGATGTACCTGGAGAAAGGAGCAATTTTGCTGGGACAGCATCACCAGATAACTTTTGGAAATATTTTTGTGAGTAAAGGTTGTAAGGCCAAGGTAAGAGCTCTCATACTTTGCAGCTGCAAGATGTTAGACCACTCAGTGTGTCCATTTTTGGGACATATGTTCAGTAATCAGTCCCCTAGTTTTTCCAGCTACGTGTAATTGTAACATACAACACAACGATCTCCAAGGAAGACATTAAAATTATGTGGATATGGACCAAGAAGCATGGTATCACACATGACAGCACCTAATACTTTTAACTTTGTTTATTACCAGTAGCTGTTACCATCCAAAGCAAACATTTTCGGTTGGAGCTGCTTAGAATCCTGTTTTAAGTTGCCAAAAGGTTTGCAGTACTTCTGTTAAATAGAAAATAGGAATAAGTGCTGTTGAGCAGTAGGGTGAACATCCTTGAGTGCTTGGCCAGACTGCATCCTCTGAGGTGTTGGATGACTACAGCAACATAAAAGACTAAATGTAACTGACTAAGCAGGTGAGTTGGTAGCCAAACAAGTAGAGCTGTTTGCAGAAGGGAACGTGTCTTAATTTGTCTGTCTGTCTTAACCGACTGCGAGGCTGAAGTCAAAATGGTGTCTTTGGGCAGGAGGTGCTGCAATCACAGGCCAAAAACTGTGGATGCTGTGAATGGTGTGAGGTTCTGGAGGTGTGGTGTTCTGCTAGTGTCTGGCTGCTGATGGTGTAGCAGAAATATCACTTGTAGACAGATTGCTTATGAAGTCTATTTTGGTGACAAAGCAAAGCTGTAGCAATATCAATGGAAATGTATCACAGCTTCTAATTGAAAAGCATGCCTTCTATGTGGGATAATTTTATACAACCCAATTGAAACTACAGCTTAGATGGATTTTTTTTTTTTCTTTAAAATTTCTGATTAGGTAGCTTTGTGAGAGGGAAGGTATCCTTGTTAAAATGACATTAAATTTGCAAGTATGGGAAACTATGCTTGCTAAAAACTTAAATAGTTAATTTTGTTTTGCCTTCCTTGAAAGAACTATGTGATATTGGAACTAACACAGAAACTCTTTGTCAAGAGTCTGCTGCAATATATTGTACATAAAGTTGCATTACTTTTTGTCACCTGTTTCTGCTTATTAACACAAGCAATTTACTTTTAGGTGGGTTTATGTCTTCAAGGAGCATGTTTGGAGGAGATGTATAGTTTTCTCATTTTTAGTTGTATTAAACCTCACATTCACTAGCAGTACAACACCTAGTGTTTAACGGATAGAGGAGATGAACACTTCTCATGTCCCTCCATCACCATGGAAAGACTATCAAAACTGTTAATGTACTAAATTATTCCTAAATTATTCAAGACAGTTAAAAGAAAAAAAAATGGGAGGGGGAAGGAGAAGGAATGAGGTAGAGATAAAAGGAGTTTCACTTTTTTTGATTTGGATGCTTTAATTGAACAGCATGTCTCACATTTGCTAATAATAGTGATGGAAGAAAATCTCTTTGGGAAAAGGAAAAATAAATGTATCCAAAAAGGACACTAAGAAATTTCAGCTGCGTAGTAGTATTAGTATTATTTTAGAGGGATTGTGAATGTATGGACCTAGAAATAACAAGGGCTATATCATTCCCAATTGAAACAGAACTCTAGTGCCAAAAAAAATCCTAGAGAGTTTAATTGGAATGTAAGTTGCTAATTCCTCTGTGGACTTCCCAAACTTTGAGAACAGTCCTGTGCCCATAACATAGTATCATTATACACAAATGCCAGTGATGTTTGCTTGTTTGTGATTGTAAAATGAGTGTATTTTTAGTAGCTGTTTGTTGATAGCAGCTGTTGTGGGTGAAGAACAACTGTCTTCTGTTTCAACAAATCTGCTTGGTGATTTCTAAAGCATTAGTTTCCATGAGTGTCTGGGAATTACCAAACAATGCTTATAACAGGAGTTTTAGGGGTAGGGTGGAAAGCTTATTCTTAAATTTGCCCTTAGTCATTTCAGTACTCTCAGAACAACTGGTACAGTTTTTATTGAGAGTTGGGTCACTGTTAATACAGTAACAAGCATGATATGTAAGCTGTCCTTGGTAAGACACTACTAGAATGCATTCTTCAGAAATTCCTAGTCTTCTATAATGATGGAATAAATTTTCTTTAGCCTCTTCATCTATTTTGCCAGTTGTTCTCAGTGCTAAGCAGGGCAGACTTTGCTTTGCCTGTTACGTTTGATGTCATCCCAGCCAGAGCAACAAGCACATGCTAAAATACGAGATACCCAAGGAAATCTTCACAAGTGACAGAATAGTTTAAGGAATGTGAATATTAAAGACTAGGCTTGTGTATGTGGTGCTGAACATCCAAAGGAGTAAAGGAATTGAAGCATACGGTCAGCTCAGGGCAGAGGGAGAGTTAAAACCACAGAACCTGTAAAAGCTGGTAAAAAAAAAGTGGCCAACAGTGACTGCTTGCTAGTGCTAGTGTACTCAGTGTGCTAGTGCTGGTGTACATTAACCACTGGAGTACTTACTAATGGTTAAAATATTTCTAGTTAAAAAGTACTTAATAAACTATAGCTGGACTCAGAATTTCGTAATTTCTCCATAGCTATATGTGTCTCTCTGCCTGTTTGCTTAATGCCTCTTTTTCCATTTCTTCCCCCCTATGTGATCCTGAGCAAGTAAGACTACAATCTAACAGGCTATAGTCACACTTAATCTGAAGCGGCAAAGCAAGAAAAAACGAATTTAATTCACACTTGCTTAAGGCTTTATATAGCTCTGATTTATCAACAATACAATAAAAATATCTTAAATAGTTAAGCTGGTTCCAGTTTTCTAAATTAAATACTTGAACTAAGTGGGGAGATGGAATGCAGAAGGAGCTGCAATTGGTCACCTTTAGTTCAACAGCATGATTGGTCTGATCAGCAGACAGTATTCCATTGCTTTAATTGCTAAAAGCTAATTAAATACTTGCATTCTGCTAACTGAAGTGTATTTGGCCACCTGCAGTTTCAAAGTGCATGTACCAAAAAGGAAATCTATGCTATGAATGCCAATTCTAAACTTCAGCACCTAAGTGAACAAGGAGGTGAAGCAAAGCAACAAGGAGGTTGAAGAAGTGGGTTGCAAACAACTTCATTTTTAAATTGCAGAGAACTGGGAGCAAGCTGGGCACCCAGGCAGCTGCACAGGTAGGTGCCTCACTGTCCAGGATTAGCATAGTGTTACCTTCCTAAAAGCATCACTAGTGCCAGGGTGGTTCTTGAATGGCCAGCAGGCAGTTGAGCTGCTGGTAGCCCCAGCTCTCTAAGCATGTTTTGACCATCTCTTACACATCTGTGTAACCTCTGTCTGAGCTCTACTGTGAGCTGTGTTAAGAGCTTTAACAGAAGCTACCATGAGACACAGGCACAAGCTCTATGTATCAAGTTCACCTAGGGCTTGGTCCCTCAGGAAAAGGAACCATGAGAGAGGGAGGTCTGGGGGACATGGGCTGCAAGGCTCTACCTGTAAATGGTGACTTTAATTTTTTTCATTGTATTCAAACTCTGCCTGCTGTTGTGTTCTTTTAAAGAAAATTTCTGAAGTAAAAAAAAATATTTCAGGCTGTCAGATGTACTTGGAAGTTCAATAGATATAAAAGACAGTCTTTGCTGCCAACTAAAGATAAAAGGCTGAAAAGGTGTAAGGAAGGGTATGCTAGACCATATTGTCAGGAAAAGGAAGTAGCTCTGTCTTGTGTAACTATTACATTACTTTAAAAACATAATTTGGAGGTGATGTGAAATGTGAGTATTGCCTGATCATCAGTGGGAAAAACAACATAAGCAGGAATCAAATCTCCAAGTGAAAAATAAAGATGTTAAAAGCAGCAAGATTTTAGATTGAATTCTGACTCTTTAGATTGCTTATCTAACAGCAGAAGGCAATTTGGGTGAGAATAAAACAAGACCTTTAGAAACCATGTCAAGAGAGATTAAAGGAATGGAGTTGCTTTAGTTAAAAAAACAAAAGGAAAACTTATTAGGATGACATAAACATGTTTCAACACAAAAGTTGCTACATGAATGCAAGTGATTAATTATTGTATCTTCAAGCAATAGGCTGCTCTAGCTAGCTTTAGAGCATAAAGGAAGAATAGTTATGCTGGGTCAAACTGAAGGTTTATTTGGCTTTTGACGAGGATCAAAAGTATATGCTTAGGGAAAAACATAAGATTATAAAATACACAAAGTAATATCCACTTCAATTTTTTGTTCTGAGAATGCCAAAGTGAAGATGATTTCTGTGTATTTAATAGTCTTAAATAGTTTTGTTCAAGGGCTTGTCAACTTATTTTTTCAACTCACATAAATTTTGAACAGTGACACATTCCTGTGTGACATGGAGTTTTTTGACTTAATAATACACTGTCTGATAAATGATTTCTTGTTTGTTGTGAACTTCTACTTGCTAGCCTAATTTAATCCTCTCCAGTGCTTATCCTGAAAGAGACATTAACTCATCGATTCCCATTCATGCTCTCTGTGCCACTAATATCCTTATATAACATCAGGAGTTGTGGCATAGAGATTTGAGGATTGTACACTTTTGCCATTTTATCAATTAAATATCATCAGGTTTGCCAAAACAAATATGTAGGTCTGAGCATGCCTATGCTTTATTTCTCTCAATATCTTGGGAAGAGATTTTTTTCTCTTAGCCACATTAATTTTTTTAATCTGTATCCTTTTGCTATTTGCTATAGTGAGTCACCTACAGGATGTACATATTCTGTACAAGATCAAAGTTTGAGAAAAGTTTGTGTGTCATGCTTCTAAAGCACTAAATATCAAGCTCAATAGAATCTTGTGAAGTTCTATTTATTCACAAATGTGATCACCTCATTCATAGATGATCTTTTCAGTTCTCTGGCCAGTGAACAAGAGAACTTAAAACCTTAAGGATATGATATGTACTTGTTCATTAATTTCAACTTGGAGGCTAGTTAATTACATGATAAGTACTTTTGTCTACAAATAGAAGTAGCTGTCCAGAAATCTGGAACAGGGTGAATGTGTTGTCTTTGGTTCAAACACTCTAGTCTGGCTTGCAAACAAACACTATTTTTTCCAGAACTGTTTCTTGCTGATTCATTGCTACCTTACTTTGTATTGCAATGTTTAAGTGAAACATGCTGCTTTATCTATCTTTAAATGAACTACCTTTGTGTCAGTGTTTTTAGATGGGTCTTTTGATGCCTTTTTAATGGTACATTAAAACTTAATGAATGCTGAGTAACACTAGAATCCCTATGGAAGCACATATGGTATCTACATTAATACTGAATGAATGCATAATGATCAGTAGAATTTCAGTGATTTCCACATGAATCAACAGTGATGAGCCACTTAGTGTTACACTCAATTACATCATGTTTAATTTATGTAGCATTGTTTGGACATTCTGTTTTAAATGTCTTTAGTAAATCATTGAAACTCTAATTGAGCCTCCATTTCAGGGACAAATTGCAGTGTAAACATAAAATTCATTTTTTACACAACAATTAATTTAACTTGCGAAGGGTCAGCAATTTGATATATTCTCACTATTACTCCCTGAAAAGTGGAATCCTAGTATTCCAGTAGACTGCCCTATTTGAATGCTGCTGAGCAGTTCAGAAGACCTTTTCAGGTCAGAGTGTCTTGCCCAAATCTATGCAGCAGAGTCCAAAGAGTTTTCTACCCTACCTAACACCACACCACCTCCTGTGTTTGGGAGGCCCTTCTGGCACATCCATGACACCCTTGCAGCAAGGTGTGCCAAGAGCTTTTGAAGAGTGCCCATGCCATCATCTGCCAGAGGCAGACAAAGAGATGGTGAGGGAACCTACACCAAAAGCAGACACTGTCTTCCAGCTGTCCCCCCACCTTGTGCTGGACCAGGAAGCAAACATAGTGTTGATTGCCTGTGCAGAGGAATATAATTTTGCCTCACTTCCAGAAGCATCACACAGGTGTAAGGACCAGTATACTGCCTCACTTCATCCCCCCTGTTCCACATGGTAGCACACTGAACACAGGCTGCTGGTTGGCCCTGGGGTGAAGGCTGGAAGGAGCTGCCAGTGGCAGCCCTCCACTGAAGTCTTCCACAGTAACCACTACAGCAACAGTGCCCAGACTTACCCAAGGATGCTGTGCTGGACTCCACCTTTCCAGACTGACTCCCCATGGAAACTAGAGAGACACATATCTGATCATAGCAAAAAATAAGACAAATAAAGGTGCTTTGTAAGAGAATGTGGAAATAAAATATGCATACTTCAAACCTTCCTAGGAACAGTAAACTTCTTGGCTTCCACTTTTCCTGATACTTTTTAGCAGATAACACACTGAGACACTCTTTCTGGGGGTGTCTGCTTGAGCTGGTTTTGGACAAGTTCCATAGCAGGTCTGTAAAGATTCATTCATAGGATAAAGCTGAGTTTGCCTCTTTTACTCAGTCAGCTCAGTTACTCAAAGAGCCATCTAAATTGGTCTGGCTTGTGGCAGACACTGCCTTCCACTACTCCAGAAGGGATCTTGCACTGATAGTTCAGGCCAGCAAGGTCTTATCAAGGGTCATTTTGACTTTAATATTCATCCTCAAATCCCTGTTCCAAATACAGTAAGCTGGAGAGGTCTTGGCTTAGGGGAGTTTTAGCTCTATGAGATTGTCCTATGAGCTGTATTAACAAAAAGGATCTCTGTGTTAGGAGACAAGATCCTACCAGCTATTTACAAACAAATCCATTAATTTATTTTTAGCTTCAGCAGTTTTTCTGTGTTAGCTTCTGGCACTAGGCACCACATTCAGTTACTTTAGTTTATAGAGGATTTAATAGCGATGAGTTCACAAAGCTGTAACTTTAATTTGCTGTTCTTTTTAATCTACTATAAGACTATCTGATAACTGGCAAAGCATCTGACAAACAGCTGACCAGCAGCTTTGTTAGAGTATCCATAGACAAAGAACTTGATAATGATGATAACAATACCTGCTCTCATTTCTCTGGATTGCTGAAAAATGTAAATTCAGACTTTTAATAATTGCAGCTTGGGCTTTCATTTCTGACAGCAAAGAGACAAAAAAAAAAATCTTTCCATCCTAAGAAACTGTAGAAGAGGCTATAAAGAGTTTTTTTGGTTTTTTTTTTGGTTATAATTCATTTCATTCTTGTTAGAAAAATTTAATAAATGAAGTATAAGAGAGAAAAGATGCTTATAGAGAACCTTTTTATTTTGCTTTTAAAAGTTCCTTTTTGGTTTATGTTGATCATTTTAATGATTGTTCTCATGATTCAGGAATTCTATGCCATGTTAATTTAATTCAGTTTTAATCTGAATTGAATAAAATATATGCTAACTTGCTGGCTATGATGATAAAATACATGTGCTGCTTAAAGAGAAAGTGTTTGAAATATACAAAGTAATCTGAAATGCACTTCTCTTCAATGTATGCCTAATAGAATTTAATGATGTAATTATTTTTAATTTTTTATGTTGCTATATATTTTTAGAACATGCCAAGTAAGAATATTTTTTAGAATTACATGCAATGAGGCTGTAATATTAGTATAGCCTTTAGAATAACACCAAGATACGGAACAGTAGAAGAAAATAATTGAATGTATGCCTTGAGCTACATGATGACTGTTCAAACAGACTTCACAGAAAATTAGATTTCCTTGACTAGTGTTGTGGTTACAGTGATATAATTCATGTTTCATAACTCTGAAGAAATAATGAAGACATTATAACCAGAAATGTGTCAATTTGAATAAATTTATCATGAATTGCTTTGGTTTAAAAGCTCCCAATATGTTATAATAGAAGCCTACGTTCTTGCCTGAGAGCCAGCCAAACTGGGTTTTTAAGATTTCAACAAATCACTTAATGGTAGATTTTTCTCTCCAAATAAACAAAAGGAGAAATGCTGTGAAGGGACTGTGAAAATAAAAGGTATTAAAATATACCTTTCTTACTCCTCATAGAAATTGAAACAGCTTTTGCCTGAATCCAAGTTGCAGTTAAGCAAAATTCAGCCCATGCAAGAATTAACTCCCTTCACTCATTGCTGAACTGCAATTACATTTGGATCAAATGCAATATTCAATGGGCTACCTCCAGCTACACTGCAAAGTACCTTCTCCAGATAAAACCATGCAGGCTGGGAATGTTAATTGGAATTTGGTTAAGGGACTTGCACAAAGTCCAGTATATCAGTTAGTAAGTTTCCTGTATCACCCTCAGCGATCCACCTTGGCTTTAACATGATTAATGATAGGTGGTATTGGCTCTGTGGCCAGGGCTTGTATAAAATGCTAAAATGGGCTTGAGGCCTTGAAGAGCTACCACAGGAAGAAGAGTTCTCAAACTCACTTTGTTAGTTCCAATTCTTGAAGATACTTTCAGTGGTTTGAACTTTTACCAGTAGGCTTTTTGCCAGATTAGTTACTGTCTGTCCTCCCACAGCCCATAATGAGAACACAAAAACCATAAAGATACTACAGATTCTTTGTTGTGTGCTGTGGCAAATTTGACAGAACTGTGCCTGTATGCTTAGTCCATCTGTGGGATGGATATGTCATCTTGAATGATCCAGTAGCACAGAAATCCAGTCATAAGAAAGTATACCAAGTTTATGTCTAGTGTGGATTTATAAAGACCTGGACATTATAGAAAGGGGATGTACTAGTCTAGCAGCTCTTCTTGATGGATAGGATGAAAGCTCAAGTTGATGTCTGGAAACTTCACTGTCACATACAAAGTAAGTTCAAGTAGTGTAAAAAAAGAAGAAAAAGAAAAAAAACCATTCTGCTTTCTCATATTATAATGCTGAAACAAGTATAATGGGTTGGGATAAATTTCTGGAAGTGGAGAACACTGAAGGTTGAATTTGAAAGGGCTGAGTGGCTATAATAATTTTCTTAATTTTAGATATGATCCCAGTTTGTACTCCTTCTTCCCAAATACTTCAGATATACCAAACGTTAGATTTCTTTGAAGTCAGATGCTAATTATTTATTAACTTGTTCAGTTGCCAGCATTTTTCTTATTCTCCCCCTGTCCTCCCACCCCAAGGGAATTTTTGTAAGACTTTTTGACTGTTAAACAGAATTGATAAGGTCACTATGTGTAACATGATTGCCTGGAATGATCTTCTATATTATTATTCATATATTGTGGAGTATCTCCTTCATACAAACACAAAAGCAAACTATATTTAGTGTTATGAAATTGTTCTATTTCTCATGGTAAAATTATGACTATTAAAAAAAAAATTAAAAATTCTAGTAGGTACTAAACAACTCCAGAGCACAGCTTCAATAAACATGAAATCAAAGGAAAAGGTACTTTTTTCTCCAGCTGAAAGGAAAAATGCCTTTTGGACCAGATTTAAAGCCGGTTTATTGTTTGAAGTGGCAAAGTATTAATGCATTTTAACTTCTTTTATTTTTAGAAACAAGAAACCTCCGTTATACAAAGAAGGACAGCCTGATTGTTAGTGTACTAATTTTGGACTCTGAGTTTGCATTTCTTACTGAGCCACAAATTCCATTAGATTTTGATTAAATCACTTAGTACATTAATTGCATTGTATAGTTTTCAACAGCAAACAGAGATGTGTAAGTCAGAAGACAATTGTCCTAAGGTTTTCTATACATTCAGATGAAACAAAAAGTTGTTCTGGGATGGTTGTCAGCGCTAAACCCCCTGTGATTTTTAGTTGACATCTGGAGTCTTCTGTTTCTCTCCTTTGAGATGGCCAAGCTAACATGGTATAGTTGTCTAAAGTCAGGCACTCTGAATACCCTCTTAGGGTTAATTTTTAAACATGTTCAGGCACATAAAGATGCAAACATTTACTCATCCGTATGAAGGGAATAAATACATTAAAATGTTAGGTGCACTGATGTTGTGATAATTAGGTCCATAATAAGTGCTGAGATTGGCATTGTTAGATAGGGTTCCTGAATTACAGAGATTTGCATTAATAACCTTTTAATATAATAACTTCCAAGTAGTCAGCACAATGCTTTTAAAATGTGAACGGTAGGTTGGTTTTTCAAAGGTTTGTTGAATATCTCATTTCCCGAATATAGATTTCTTGCAATAATTCTTGAGACAGAACAAATGCCCTTCTCTGTGTGATTAATTCATTCCAAAGAGTGCTAAATGTCCTAGCAGGTGATGTATTAAAATGGTGGCAGGTATGTTATCATACAGTGGTACTACCTCTGGAATTCCAGCTGGACTGACAAACATTTGTTTGGTTTCTGTCATTTGGCAGAAACATAGTGACTCCATCATCAGGGTTCAGCAGAGCTTTCCGTTTCAGAGCCCATTTCCAAGGCATTCTAAATTGCACATGCACAGGTAGATTGATTTGGAAATTGCTCTGCTCAACCAGGGCTGGTGCAAATTTGGGAGTGCAAGTCTGGGCTAGATTATTCCAGTGATTTTGGAAGAGAAAAATTCCTCCTTCCCTCATGTGTATGCAGATACGCATATGAACACATTTCAATTTTTTTACTGTTCCCAGAATTAGAGAAAATCTCCTTAGATCTGATGAAAGCTTTAAAATTCCAGTTTCACATTGCAGTATGCCTGATGTTCCTAGACTTTGTTTCTTAAAGCCATGGCTAAGTTTTTGCAAGCTGCATATTACAGATGGAGAAAAGAAATCATATGAGTGAAGTTTAGGCACCCAAATACAAGCGACTTGTGACATATTTAATACCCAGTGATATCTGAAACATCCCCACAGGACAGACCTGTGTGACACAGGCTGAACAGGAAATCTATGCCATCTTAGGGCATGGTAGAATAAGGATCTAGATTGGTATGAAATATCTGCATTTAGGCAAATAAATCCCTTTACATCAATTCTTCCTAAAACAATTCATTCTGTCTTTCAATTGCATACATCAGCCTTGTACTCTGATAACAAAAGTGGAGTGCTTCATGCCTTAAGTCTGACCAGGGATGTTGTTTCTTTAAATCCAAAAGAAGTTTACATTTGCCTTCCTTTTTGCGTGTGTCTGGAGACTCTTACTGTGCTTTGGTTCTACTGTTTCAGTGTCCTTGGCAGCAACTCAGAAATGGCTGAGACTTATGAATGGTTTGTAAAAAGTCATTTTAGCTCTACATTTCTTGTTTTTATTTTTTTGTGGTTGGTTTGGGTTTGTTTGGGGGGGGTGGGGGTTGTGTTGTGGTTTTTTGTTTGGTTGGTTGGTTTTTTAATGCTTGTATTTTGTTTCCCACTCTACAATGACTAGTGTTAAAGGACCTCGAATCTGATTTCCCAACAACTCACATTACGGAAACAGAACTTCTATGTGCTGGATAAACACATGGAGTACCAGATAGCACAGTCACCTGCAACCTTCCTTCCATAATAATTACATGTTTTTGTGTAGTATTCTGAAGACATGTGAGGTCAGAAATTATGTTTTTTTGTGTAAGGTGAAGTTCCAGAAACAGGGCTGCAAAAAGTACCAGCAGTACTCTGTTGTTGTGAAACATCGCCTGTTTAATTTATCTAAATGGTTAATAATTTATGTGATGTTTAAAGTCACCCACTTGTCAATTCCCTTACAGAAGATTACATCTAGTGCAGTAGCTGTTATGGTACTAGGGGTAGTTATGGACAAATGAACCACATAATATACTGCTGCAGTTATTTCTGGAAGTGAGTGCACAGCCTCCACCTACCATTAGATGCAGACATAGCCACTGTAACCCCCACGTATGTAACACTCACCCTGGGCTATTACAGTTCTCTCTAGGAAAGAACTTTAGGCCTCAGTTCAAGGTTGGCCAGCACAGATTGCATCACCTAATGCATCGTTTATTACAGACGTTCTGTGTGACTGATTTCATGCAGCCCTAGTGCGAGGGAGCAGAAGCCAGCATGTCACATGTCTGACCTGCAGCTCACAAACCCTACATGCCACTCAGTCAACCCTGCACTGAACCTCATTATCTGCTCTTGGCTACAACATTTCAGAAATCACAAGCTCTTGATTTGATTAATTTGATAGATTTGAAGGGTATCATTCTTATTCTGAAAAAACCTGCACAGGATTTCATTCCAATCTTGTGTTACAGTTCAAGGCAAAATTCCATTGGGGGAAGTTCTGACAGAGCTATCATAGGGAATCACAGAACTTGCTATTGAAATAACAAGCACTGTTGTCAAAGCTGGCAATAAAATCCATCTCTCTACTCAAGTTTCTTACAAAAGTATGCTAAAGTATTCATGCTTTTCAATTGATAAAAAAAATCCTAAAGCAAACAACAACAGAAAACAAGTGCAAATCTGCTTCTTGATAGTAAGTGCAGAAAGAGATAATGTAGTCAGGGGAAACACTGCACTGTTACTGTGCTGTAGTTTGTGTAGCTGTACACTGAGTTTCAGATTAGGTTGAAAAGCAGCTTGGAGAAATGACTGAGACTGGTGGTACTGCTTTCATTTAATCCCTTGAAATTTAATTCAGTTCCTTGGAACCTTTTCCTTACTTGCAATAAAAGATACACGTTTTAACAATAATTGCAAACTTAACGTTCAATGCAAGCTATAATATTAGGGAAGACGCCTCACAAAACATTCAACCACAGACACTTTTCAAAGATTTATGCACTACTGCCAGGAAGTTAGCTAGAGGTATCTCCATTTGTGGTCATTGGATAAATTTGGCTCTCATGAAGTACTTGAGCCCATTTTCAAAGTTATAAATGGGCTTTTGAAATGCTCTAGAAGGAGCAAGAATGCACAGCTCATTGTATGAGGATCACTTGTTCAACACATTTTAAGTCCATTGACATAATAAATACACATAAATTGGGACATGCCTTTTTTACTGAACCAATTATTTTTTTCTTAGGGTGATCAGCATTACTGCTGATGCAATTTATTTGGGGGGCTTTTGGAGAAAACGTATGGGGAGACAAGACATGCCTGGTTGTAGCCTTGCACTGGAAAAAGTAACTATTTCTGTGGCTTCAATCTAGCACTTGAATAGAAATAATTCCTTTCTCTACTACTGCAGCTACGACAAAAGATGATGTAAAGGTATGATATTAGTTCTCTTAGGGCAGTGAAACTTTTTGTGGTAAAACCATTATACATACATTGTGAGTATTTTGATAAAAGCAAGGGGGGATGTGTGGAAGGGTGCCAAAAAATCCAACAAAAATCCTCTACAGTTTTCAAAGACAATCAGAGGTACTTTGGATTTTTTAAACCTCCACTTTGTCAGTAATAATTGTGAGTTTACTCTAATTAAAGGCATAATTTTGTCACATTAATCAAGTGTTGTGATTCTAAATAGCATACAGGCTTTTGAGAACTGGAGAGCTTGATTTTCTTCAAGTGGGATGCATACTGAATAGCTTGAATCCTTGCAATTTTTATCAATATATATTTTAATTTTACTTAATAAACACCTGGACCTGATTATGACTAAGAAACGTAAAATTAAAAGAGGAGGGAAAAGCCTACTGAGTTGGTTATTCTGAAGAATGCACAGAAACTTAGTTTTAGGGAAATGGTAAATCATTGAACAACAAATCTTAGTGTGCTGCACAAGCATAGAAATTATCAAAAACCACACTAGACAGCTTAAGTGTATTTAATGATGAAAAGGAAACCAAGTCACACAGCTCAACATATCCATAAATATTTTGGTGTTGGGTCTTAGCAGAAATCTGCCAGTCTTTGAATATCAACTCTGTTAACTGTTTAGAGATTACTGGGAGTTAGAAAAGGTTACACTTGAGCAGATTCTAGGTCAAATGCTCTCAGTTATCTTTAGCCAAGCTCAGGAAACCAGTTTTATTCTTACAGTTGTTTGCAAAGAGAGGCAGTAAGGCAGGAGAACTTTCAGTTTCACGTTCTCATGCATGCAGCATTTCCAGTGCTACACTGGAACCATCACATAGGTCCTTCCATTCCTCAGTGTTCCACTGACTGTATTTCCCCCATGCAATGCTATTCCCAGAGAAAGCACTGACAGCAGCAAGCATCAGGACAGACTATGAGATATAAAAAAAAATTAAGTCAATTCGTTTCTTACATGTAAGTGAAATTATAATAGCATTACATTTTTATTGATTTTTTCTAGAAGTGGCATTGTTTCTGTCATGACTAATTAGATTACCACCAAAGATATTTTAAAAAATAAAGTATTTAACTTATTTGCTATTATTCATTCTAATTGTGGCTTTTATTTGCCTGGCATTTTAAAACAACTACATGACTAAGCCAAAGATACAAAAAAACGCCACGTGTATCAGGTTGCATGCAGCTGTGTAATGCATTGTACAGAAAAGGTGAGAAGTCAAAATATATTTTCTTTTTGTGGCTGAACTTTTTAAGTGATGATGAATATCAGCATACAATTGCCACTTGCAGGTTTTTATCTCTTCTCAATCTCAGTTTTCTGCCTAGAGCACCTATACTAACTGTCTTGCCTTCTGTTCTTTTGAAGACAATGAGGTTTAACGTGCCACAGTTATGCCTGAGAATCAATTAGGCAAAAAAACCCAGTGGTCTGGTCCCTGCAGTTTTGTAAAAGGATAGCTGTTAACAAGCAACGAGCAAATCCAGTCAATTATCTGACACTGTAAAATTCCTGATATATTTGCCAGACTTTGTATATAAGAACTGTTAATCAACTCAGACTTCGACTTCTACTGTAAAGAATGAGCTGTTCAGGGGACAAGGAATCCTTCATTTCATTGAAAATTAATGTCCTGCAAAATCATCTGTGACTCAGCCAAAATGAAAACTCTGAGTATTGCTTCTATGACACAAAAATCTTTCCCCAGAATTGAAATCTTGGCTTGTGTGTGATGATTTTTTCAGCAGATTTAGGAAAACAGCAAAGCACTTGCCTCAAAACATTCTGTATTTTTACCAGTCTCACATCTCAGTTACTGCCCCTGACCATGCCCAAGGACAGTCAGAAGGTTTCTACACGGGACTGTCTTCACCGGGGTTTGTTTTTGCCTGACTGACTTACACAGTATTACCCACTCTGCTGGGTGCCACCAGTTTTTCATACAGCAAGGGGTATTTTTTACTTTGAAACCGGATGGACGCTGATAAGGACGGCCATGGAATTGCCACAGAGGGATTTGTGTACATAAAGCAGAGCAGGAGCAGGCTGCTGTGGACCAGCCCTGGGCTCCAGGGAAAACCTTTTCACATTCCGCTGTGCTCCGGGCTGTGGCTGGACGTGGGTGCTGGGCCCAGCCCGGAGCCTAGCCTCCTCACGAGCCGCTTTTCTGGCACAAGGTAACGGCTCTGTCCCCCGGCCTCCGTGCTCCCCTATTTCTCCAAGACATATCCATAAATTCGCGATGCACAGAGGGATGTGGCAGTTTAGTCAATGCTTCGCCAGGCGCCGAGTCGCGTGCCAGGCCCGTCCGGCGGTGCGCGGCTGGAGCCCGCTGCTCGGCGCGGGGCGGGAGGTCACGGGCCATGCCAGGGCAGCGCTGCCCGCGGTGCCCCCTCGGGCGGACGCGCGGGCAGCGCCCGAGGCCGGGCTCCCTCAGCGGGGCCCC